>OZ025254.1:27247092-27276001 GCA_964019135.1 Arenicola marina | reverse complement strand
ACCACATGCACAGTGCGTGCATGCGGTTTCTGGGGTTTCCCGGGTGTCTGTGTTACTGCGGCATACCTGCATATACATTAAGCAGACTTTATCGCATAAATATAAATAGGCCTATATATATATATATAAGTATTGGACAAAAAACCCATCTCATATCTACATATTAAACAGGCATCACCCCCTTATTTCTGTATTAAACAGGCTTCATCACATGTCTACTTTTTAAATAGGCATTATTTTATTAATGCGCGTTGAACAGGCTTCATCACACGTCTACTTATTAGATAGGGATTATTTTATATCTGCGTGTTAAACAGGCTTCATCACATGTCTACTTATTAAATAGGCAATATTTTTTATCTACGTATTGAACACGCAGCATATATCGGTGAACAGCCCAGCCCCCAGATATCGTATCAGACCTATATCAACTATTAAACAGGTTGTACCGCATACCTACATATCAACCAGACCCCACGGTATGCCCACGTAATGAACCGCCCCAAATCTAACGGCCCCAGCCTCCATTTGAATGCTGCTTTCCACCGGCCGGGGGAGGTGGCCGCCATGTAATATTGGTATCAGTTTCCAGGTGCATTCTGCAGCTGTGACTAATAACCTCTTAATCGATCGGTGATAAATGCCCCCCCCCCCTTCCCTCCCTCCTTCACCGCCCTGCTACTGCACTATTGAATTGTATACTATAGTATATCTCTAAGGCTGATATATTAGACAGTCCAATGGCTATTTTTTGACACTAACTTTCCTTAAACGTGTATTACTTTGTCTATGATCGTATTATACCATTGCGGGATACTGGCCGGGCCCGCGGTGGGTGGGTGGTTGGGGGAGGGGGGGGGGGGGTGTGGGGGCAGCTCCAGAGGTGTTGGTGTTTGGGGGTCAGGTTCACGTTTGCCCCATTGTGGCATGGTGTCAATATGTTTATTTTACGATGATTCTTTAGTAGTCAGCGCTATAGACAAATGCGGTTTGCTCTCATGGGTCTGGTGTCATGTCTTGGGTAGCAGTCTACATACTGCTGAATTATGGTGTCTCGTGGTGTTTTTGTCTTACCTTTACAATACTCGGCGAGGCTCTATATATATGCTAGGCAGTCGTTACACCGTTGCTGGCCTGTTTAACCATTTTTTTTATGTATCATGCTTACCACTTCTGTGACCCGATTATAGTGCAGTACATGTACTAAAATTGCACACATAACCTACATGACCGTGTCGCATTATAAATGCCCCCCCCCCTCCACCACCCACCCCCGGACCCCCACGACACCCATTGTATGGCGATAGGATCTCTCATCGTTATTGCTCGCACCCTCCCCCTCCCCCTCCCCTCCCTCCCTCCTCCCAAGTCCCCCTCCTCCATCCCCCTTCCTCCTCCCTCCCTCCTTCCTTCCCCCCGGCTCCCTCCCTCCCTCCTCTCTCTCCTTCCACCCCCTACCCTCCTCACCTCACCTCATCCACCTCCCACCCCCCCACCCCCCATCAACGCAGTCGCTCCTCGTTAACTTGTTTACTGAAGCAGTGGATACGAGGGGTAAATATAAGTACCACGACAAGTCAAATCTATGTGGTATACTCTGTGCTCTCTTGCCATTATTATTTCAAGCACTCCATTTAAAAGAAAAAAAATGGAAAAATGAAAAAAAAGACAGGAAAAGAAAACACTTGTTTTCTTTAGCATTATATGGTGTGTATTGTCCCGCTTTTGTGTTTCCAGTTTATTGAGAGGAAAAACCGTGGAAAAAGTCAGTGGAATTACGTCTGTTCTCGTCAGGGATATTTACATTTTGATGGAAGTCGCAAAATTTGGTGACTTTTTCCAGTTATCAATAATGTATTTGTATTAGTCAGGGCTGTCTCCTGGGCCACGGAATATATCAAAGTGTCTCGGAATAGGAAAGGACAAGTTAGGAGACCGCTGAAAGCCATTTTGTTTTAAATTATGTTGGCCAGTGGAAACTGCTATCATCATATGGTCAGTGAATACTGCTATTTGGTCTGTGAAAACTGCTCTTTAGTAAGGGAAAAATCGGAAGAACCAGGACCCATCTAACCACGCTATCAGGATATGTGTCTGAGCGTTGTCAACTCACAGCGCCCCAGATGTTATAGCGTTGGATCTGTACTGGGATCAGCTATAGCATGATAAGTACCCCCCCCCCCCCCGCCGTCATCACACACCGGGGTCTCCCACAAAGTGCCGAGTTCGATTCTTCAGTTATATATGCTCCGCTAACGTTCTGCGCTGCTTGGTTGCTGCCTTTAGGCCACCAGCCACTTCTCTGGGTCGTAGCTGATCTGGGTCATAGGTTATCTGGGTCCCCATTTATCTGGGTCACGAGTTTTCTAGGTCACGCTTGCGCCCTTTGGCCGCATAAGCAAGTGCTACCGCCGCGATTTATGTGTTAACAGAGCATGGGTGAATGCATCTCAGGACCAGACAGGTCAACACTCTCTGCCCACTGACTGCAAGGCATTTAATTAAATACGTAACCAAAAAGACGTAATTTTTGACTCGAGATGGATTGAATTCAACGGACTTTCCTTCCACTGAAAGCAATACATTTGATACATAATTGTTGACTGGGATATTAAATTCAAAATGGAGTTAAAGTGATTTGAAGTCCATTCTGAGTTATGTATATCATCCTGTACATAAGGCCACGTTACTGTTGTGACCTAAATACTCGGGTGCAACTAAGAATACGCACTCGGTTCACCCCGCCGCCATTGTTTATAGTATTACGACCCATATTCTCTGACCACTCCGCCGAGTTCCGTGACGACACGACAACGGCGCCTTGAAGGTCGTGCATGTGGTTAACACTTAAAGCTGCCCATAGAATTTCCCTCCTATATAATGACTTTCGAAACATGTGCTTCACATGACCTTTACTTGACGCGTTTTCTGCTCTTGTTAGCGAATACGATTTTCAATTATGTAGTACACCAACAAAAAACACATTTTGTTCATATGAGTTGGACGAAAAAGTCTTTAACTACATTCGATCATATTTACCTAAATAAAGGTGCATATTATCCAGAAACGTTGCTGTATGACCAGCTTTAATAGCCGCTTGGATTGCGGATTGCATGCTGATTGATTAAATACCACGGATGCCATGTGCGCGCTTGGGCTGTCGACCGGTGACGACTATCACGTTGTCACGACGACCGTCACGTGGTCACGGCATGGACCGGCATCGTGACCACAGATGTCGCGTGTACTAAAAGTACAACCGCAGTATTATCGAGCGGTTTTGTCATTCGTGGCGTGTATCGTACATGGGGATAGAAAGCCGGTCGTGTGAGCCAAGGTCGTGGGATTAGTGTCGCTGTGTCAGTGTCGCTGTGTCAGTGTCGCTGTGTCGGTGGCATTAGTTGTCGGTGTCAGTGTCGCTGTCGGGGTCAGTAGTGTCATTTGCCGGTATTGGTTTCTGGGTCATTGACACTGTCGGTGTTAATGTCGCTGTCGGTGTCATTGTCGCTGTGGGGTGTCAGTGACGATGTCGGTTTCAGCGATGATGTCAGTTTCAGTGACGATGTCAGTTTCAGGGACGATGTCAGTCTCAGTGTCGCTGCCAGATACACCGTCAGCTGCACTGTTTGCGTCGGTGTCAGTATCACCGTCAGCTTCACTGTCGATGTCAGTGTTATAGCGCCAAGGCCAGTTCCAGTGTCACTGTCGGATTCGGTGTCAGTTTAACTGCCAGATTCACTGTTAGTATCACCGTCAGTGGTATGGTCGCTGTTAATTGCTGCGTCGCTGTGCTCTGATATCATATCAGGGTAAGTAGGACTCGCGCCTGTCATACGGGTCACCGCGAGTGACGTATTACAGGACGAACAAGGCTATTCTTCCACGCGAAGGCCACAAGTCAAGTACGTGCCAGTTTGTTTGTCATATTTTTTTAGTGTATGGGCGCGGAAGCCATGTTTCAATATGTTTCAATGTCATATATTCAAGGTCAGTGTAACAGCAAGGTCACAAATAGAAAATGGCACTGAATCCCTAAACCATGCGTCCATATAACTGCCATTCCGTTCAATGTGTTCTTCGAACCAGCAGTTAGTGGTTGAATTAAACTGCAGCTCAGAATTTTTAGTTTTCGAGATATTTATTACCATGCCAATCGTGGCCTAGCCATAATTGATCTAATAATGCACGTCAGAAATCGCGGCTCTGGGATTATTATAAGCTAGTCAGAAAGACAGTGGGCGCATTTTTCTGGTACCCCGGGTGTATCCCTACGGTGGACCGAATACGCACATTACGCATCGGTTCACCGCCCGACACTTCTTTCACCCGGGTATGGATGCGCGCGCATGCATTCGGTATGCCGATGTGTCCCGTTCTAAACAGCACGGGGCATTCGGGAGAAGATGGCGGCTGATTGAAAGGTGATGAGAGTAGGTTGGTTCCAGTGCCTTAATGTGCACCGAATGTGAACGGTGTGTGCATTTCATTGGAATAGGCATATCCCTATCGGCATACTCGGAAGTTCCCTGTCACGTGTTGCGGGCCCGGGGCGAGATACCGAACCTGGCCCAAAGAAATGCGCCCAGTATCTAAGGAAGCACCGGAAGTGGACAAGCCACGTATTCGTCATAAATTGTTGGTGTATCAGCTCTCGTTTGTAAGTTTTTTTTGGGGGGGGGGATATCGGAGACGTCAGTGGCGTGGCCCTAAGCGTTATCTTAGCCTCGTCACATAAAATGATGGGCGGACTGGGTGACTTTGGAGGACACGTGATACGAGTATAGACAGACAGTATTGATGCGAGGTATTATCGGTTAAGTGACTTTTGGGGTGATGCAAAGTGTGGCGATCATGACATCTTGTTGTCGTCGCTGAGTCCCTCTGGGGCGTTACCCTCCCCCCTAATGTCCCCGTCCCAGGAACCCCGCCCTGCCCTCTCGGTCTCGGATTACCCCCTCCCCCCACCCCCTTTTCCACACACCGACCCAAGCCGACCGCGTTCGACGAGATGGCTGTGTCTCTCAATAAAGTCAGTTGGTCAAGTACCTGTTAAGCCGCCCGCCTGAGGGTTACTTATGCACTGGTGTGATGGGCTTGACGCAACATTGCACCGAGGAACCATAGCTATATTATCTACAACTTGCAATGTATTAGTTGTATAGTTGTTAACTGTCCAAACCGAGGCAGTTGTTGCTTTAATTGGGCGTTTTCACCTGGATTGTTGAACGTTAATTTGTTCGTTTCGTCGGCTAATTGATTGGTTGTTTCTGTCTGCTTTGCAGAATGCCGTGATGCCGTACGAAGGTGGCGACGTGTCACCCGGGAGTCGGCCTGGATGTCCTGGTGACGTGACATCCGGAGGCCGACGAGTTTGCACCGATGACGTCACTGCCGGCGAGCGGCGTTCCCGCAGCCCGTTGACGGCCGCCGATCTGATCACCGCCGAGATCGCGCGCAATCTCAGCGGCATGACGCCGCAAGGGGGTGGCGTTCCATCCGGTCAGCGAGAGGATTCCGGGATGGATCGCGGCGCGGGAGGCACGGGCGGCGGCGGCGGCGGCGATAGGATCGCGCGGCGACCGCTGGCGCCGCATGAGAACCCCAACAGCGCCCTGCACGCCGCCTTCGCAAACAAGTACAGGAACCCGTATGTGAGCGACCCCAGCTTCCGCATGCCGGCGCATGCCGCCGCCGTCACGGTGAGCGCTAACGGGGCGCCGTACGCCTCGCCCACGTCCCCGGCCAGTGCCGGGTATGGCCATGCCGGGGCCGTCACAGCAGCAGCGGCCATGGTGCCGGCGAGACAGGCGCCCGTGGATGCCCGCGGCGGCCGCGACGCGGCGGAGACCCGGATGATGGATACTATGTCTAGTACCTATCCGCACTATAACGATTACGTCACCCGCGATGGCGGTCGCGCCGGTTCCGGTTACCAGGACGACCGTGCCCTGAGAGCCTCTATGACGTCATCATCGAGGGGAACTTCCGGTTCCGAGCGTGGGCCTAGTCACCACCAGGATCACTCCCCCGGATACGGAACCTTTCCGCCTCTGAGCACTAGCAAATCGAGCCAGGGGCCGGAGCGTCGCGCGCATGCGCTGCCTCATACGGGTTCACACTCGAACTATGACGTCGCGGTGTCGCGCGCGAGCTACGACACGACACCAACGTCTCACGGTGTTGTGAGCGGCCTCCATGGGTCATCCTTGGGTCAAATGGGCGCGGGGCATGCCGGAACTTCCGGTCCGGGCTCTGAGAGCGCGTTGTGGGCCGCGCGGCGCGCGGACTACAAGGAACTATCACCGCCCCACTTGAAGAGAGATCCCCTTACTGCAGAACAGCAGCAGCAGCAACAGCAACAGCAGCAGCAGCAGAGTCGCTATCACCAGCAACATCAGCGCCACTTGGAGCATTACGTGAAGGAACATTATCGCCAGCAACAAGCACAGCTACAGCAACAACATGCAGATAAGCACAGGCGCTATCAACAGCAACAACAGCAACAACAACAGCAGCAGCTGCAACAGCAGCAGCAGCAGCAGCAGCAGCAGCCGCAGCAAGAGAAACACGAGAAACATGAGCCAGCCAGTCGGGCGCAGAAACAGCCGCTGTACCACCATCAGTCACAGAGGTCGCTTGACCATGAGCAACAGCGCTCGTCAGATCAATATCTGCAACCACAGCGCTCGTCAGACCCGTATCAGCCACAGCGGTCTATGGAACATCAGCCACAGCGCCCCTCTGACCAGTATCAGCCACATCGCACCTCAGACCAATATCACCCACCACAACGCCTAGTGGAACACCAGCCACATCGCTCGATGGAACATCAGCCACAGCGCTCGGCAGACCAATATCAGCCACAACGGTCGATGGAGCATCAGCCACAGCGCTCCTCAGACCAATATCAACCACAGCGCGCAATGGAACATAAGCCACAGCGCTCATCAGATCAATATCAGCCACAGCGCGCAATGGAACATCAGCCACAGCGGTCCTCAACAGACCAACAGATGCTATCGAACAAGGTCAGCTATAATTACCATGGCCTATCAACGAGTCCTCACAGGGAGTCACTGCCTGGGCCCCCGCTCTCCAGAGTGCATCACACGCCGGACCCCCGCGGTCTCCATGGAAACCGCCTGGATGACCTGCATCCCGTGCGGGAAGGAAGACTGACGGGCGGGGCGGGCGGGGCGGGCGGGACGGACGATCCGGCGGCGGCGGCATCCCGATACCCCGTCCCCCCTCCTCTCGACCTCAGCCGTACGACCCTCGTTGCGAGCAAGAGACCCCTGCCGGGAGAGGAACGCGTCACTTCCGGGGACGCGCCGCTGGATTTGACCGTCAAGAAGCGACGCCGGGAACCGGAAGACAGCGACGATGACGTCATCGTTATCGGAATTCATAAGCCGGAATTGCTGGGTGCGCAGGGCCAGACGCAGGCCCAGGCGCATGCGCAGGGGCATGCGCAGACGCATGCCCTGGGGCATAATACGTCGTGGGGTTCGCCGTACGCGGCCGCGGAGGCCTATAGCAGGGATAGCGGGGAGGAGATTCGGCGGAAGTGGGATGCTTTCCGGAAGTGGGACGCGCAGTCGGTGGACGCGGGGGGGCAAGTCTGGCCTCCGCAGCAGAATGCAAGGATGAGCCAACCGAACCCCCACCCACAGCCACAGCCACAGCCACAGCCCCAGGCACACACCCAGCCACACCCGCAACCCCACCCCCAGCCACACCCGCAACCCCACCCCCAGCCCCAGCCACAGCCACACACCCCGCCCCAACGTCAACCCCTCTCGCAATCACACACCCAGCCCCACCAGCAACCCCACCCTCAGCCGCAGCCACACGCTCATGCCCGCCCCCAACCACAGCCACAGCCACAGCCGCACACCCCGCCCCAACGTCAACCCCTCTCTCAATCACACGCCCAGCCCCACCCCTTACCCCACCCCCGCCCCCAACTCAACACTCAACCACACCCCGGACCCCACATACAATCACATTCCCAACCCCAAACTCATCCAATCTCCCAACCACACCACTCTCTACCCCACCCCTCCTTATCAATTTCTCAACCGCAGCCATATTTCCAGCCCCATTCCCATTCCCAGCCCCGACCAATCCTCCAATCCCAAATACCGCTCTCGTCCAGCAAGACTCCGGGTAATGCGCCCGACCGGTCTGCCGCGCATGCGCAGTGCGGTGCTCAGTGCGACGGCCATTCACCGGGTATGCGTCGAGAGGACACGAGCCACCACGTGGCTTCCGCTGCTTACTTCGGCTCCTATGCGGCCGCCTTTTCTATTTCCGGTCGGGGCATACCGCTGCCACCTCCACCTCCATCCGCCCCCGGCGACCCGTCGCCTTCGCCAGTCCCGTCGCAGAGGACGTCACGCGAGACTTACGAGACACCGCAGCAGAGACTACAGTTGGCGCCACCGTTTGACAAACCGGTCAAACCGGAAGTACTCAAGTCATATCCGGCGCAATACTCCGGCCGACAGATTCCGCCCTTCACCGGCCCGCCGCTGAACCTTCCGCGGCCGCCGCCAGGTGGCGCAGCAGTGGCGCCGCCCCAGGTGGCGCCACCGGTCTCGGAGCCTGCGCCCCAGTCTCGGCCGCCGAAATCTTCTGCTCAAGCCTCTGGGATATCCCTGACGCCACGTCCGCTTTTACCTAGCGGTTCCCATGGTAACCTCCACTACGCGGCCGCGGAGAAGTCCCTGGCCGGATTAGAGCGAGTTTTGGCCGCGGGGGGCGCGGCCGACGTGTTGTCGATGGACCCGGGTAAAGCGACGCGAGAGAGAGACCCGGATTCCAAAGTTCCGAATGTTCGAGGTGTCCCCGAGAGTGATCCCAGGTACCACCACTCCAGGGGCGATCCTAGGGGTGACCCCAGGGGAGTTCCTAGGGGCGATCCCAGGGGGGTTCCTATGGGTGACCCTAGGGGTGATCGCAGGGGTGATCCTAGGGGTGCCCCTAGGGTTGCCCCCAGGGGTGACCCTAGGGTAGATTCTAGGGGCCTGAGCGAAGATACGTGCGTGGGGGAACCCCCCAGGATAGAATCCAAAGGCGACCCGATGATCGTTGATAATACGAGGTACGAGGGGAAGGGTGACCTCAGGGGTGACCCTCGCCCGCGTTGTAAGTCTGCCGAGCCGTTGGGGCGGGAAGAGCTGTGGCCTCCTTCTGCCGGGGCGGTCGCTAGAGGGCGCTTCAACGTGACGGCCTCCGGGTCGGTCGCTTCTTCGGCGCTGGCGACGAAAGGGGAAGTGCCTCTGACGGCCAGCGCCTCGCAGACCTGGTTCCCGCCCTCGCCGTTTGGCGCCGCCACCGTCGTCGTCAAGGCGCCCTCCTCCTGCGCGGCCGCCGCCGCCGCCGCCGCCGCCGCCACCCTGCCGCCGCCGCCGCTGGCGCCACCCCCGCTGGCGCTAAGACACCCCATCAAGCAGCAAGCGCCCTCCCCGACGGCTATCAAGCCACCCGTCCTGCCGGGGGTTCAGCTGGAATCCGGAACAGGCTCCTCCGTCCTCGGCCCGTGTCCGCGGTTGAAGTCGGATCGCGATCTGGATCCGGATTCGATTCCGTCGCTGAAGAGCGAGAGGGACTATTTACCCTGCGGCGGCGGCGGCGGCGGCGGCGGCGGCGGAGGTGACGCCCAGGCAAAGCACCGCTATTCCCTTCAACCCCAGGGACAAGAGGACAGGAAGCCGTGCGGAGGAAGCCCGGAGAAAACGGAAATGACGGACATAATGAGATCCGAGTCCGGATACGGTTTCTCGGCGCCTCCGCCTTTCCTGTCGCATGACCAGAAAGCCCCCTTCTTGCCGACGCCGTCGAGGACGGACCAAAAGTTCGGACCCCCGCCGAGTCAGAAGTTTATTCCAGTGGCCAACGTGCAACCTATAATGAAGCAAGTTGTACCGGAAGATGGGGAAATCCCATCTCCTTGTGATGTCACTTGTCGGCCGGATGAAGGGCGCGGAGAGGGCAAAACGTTCGGCATCCCCCCACCGGATGCACTTAAATCCGGACGTGACGTCAGCGCGTCCGGTCTGCCAGATGCCATGCGCGACGCGCTGGTCAATTTACGCGCGGAAGGAATGACCTTGGACCCCAAGGGTCAAGGGCAGCACCCGTCCTCTCACCAGGATGAGTTTGTTCGTTTCCTTTGTCAGAATAAACCGCTCGGACAGCGCAAGAAGGCGTCTCAGCTTAAAATACCCATTGCGCATGCGCGAAAAAATAAGGAGAAACAACAGAAAGGTCCCGGATATACGACGCCTCCTGGCGGTTGTGACGTCACTGATGAGAGTACCGACAACAATGACGTGGACTGCGCCGGCAAGCTCGGCGTCTGTCGCGATTTATCGCTCCACTTTACGACGCCGAAGGGGCGACACAAATTGTTAGCAAAGTGTCCGCCAGGTGGCGACACCCAATCGGGTTCTCCCGGAAGTGAGCAGTGCCCCCGATCGCCGGAAGACGCCAAAGCGGCCTATGATGACGTAAAATCTCCGCCCACGAGTCACGTGACGCCATCGTCGGACTCCGAAACGAGCACCACCACGCGTCGCCGGCCTTCGCACTCTCTGAGCTCCGGGGACCGGCGCTTCTCGCTAGGCGGCGCTGTGGCTATTCACAAGTCGTCCGTACCACCGCCGACCACGCTGCCCCCTGTCGACTGCCAGTACACCATCCAGCGCGTTCAAGTCGACTACCGCAATTTCCTGCCGCCAGAGGGTTCTGCCGAGTCTGGAGACGCTTACAACTTTAGACCGGAAGTGACGTCAGAGAGGAAAACCGGCGTCCACACATCCGGATACCGGCAGCGCAATGCCATGTCACAGGTAAGCCAAGTGATTTAGAAGTTTTAGGTGGGCGGGGGGTGACTATATTCTGTTTTCATTGGTTCTCGTGTTAGACAGCACTGAGCTTTACGCATGTACGACGCTGTTCGATATGCGTTGGCCTACTTCCTTGTTGCTTTTTAAAACAACGCATTAAAATGCCTCAGTTTGTGAGTTACCGGTAACTGAAGTGCACTGTGGCCTAGTTTACCGTCGCAGTAAACTTTCTCGCCGTTGTAAAGTTCTCTGATTGTGTACATCTGCCCTCGTAAATAGTCCGCGTTTCATATCGCGGTAGATCTAAACTGCACGTGTCAAGACTGACGACTCTTAAAGTGCAATTCAGCAGCAGTTAACCACCTCAACTAAAACACCAAGGTCGAGGTTGCAAATGATGAAATCGATTTTGTTTGATTATGCGAAGTCGATTGTGAATGCTCTGGCAACAAACAAAGGCTTCAGCGTATTTTACTGACCGCCACCGTTTATAGATAGATATAAACGTTGGGGGGTGATATTGGTAGAGAGAAGACCAGCAGGAGGCTTCAACTGTAACGTAAACACCATGTTTAATGGAAGGTCATGCACGTGCAGTCCCATCAAGTAACTTGCAATCTAGGTAAACAGAAAGTTGCTCTAAAATATAATATAAAAAATATAATTTTCTCTTACTCAGACTGATTGCTTCGTAAACGACAAGTCATCCTCGCGCAATACAAAAAGTCGATGAGTTTGATCATGATTTAGGCCACTTCTGTACACACATAGTAACTAATCCAGCCCAGTGAACCTCCGGCCAATGGTACTCATTCATGGGTACATCGAATAGAAAGTAGAAGATCGCGATATGACAGTAGAAGGGTTACGTACGTAACGCGCATATATCTTTCAGTACCACTTACAACGCTTTACGACTGGATAATTCCCTATTACGATCTCTCCTATAACTTCACCGTAACCTGGATTGTCAGTGAACGTTCGCTGCCTGCTTGCGTGAGAGTCTAGTCGCAATGAAGCAGGTGTGTTCAGTGCTACTGAAGTCACGAAGACTGATCTGTGATATTGACCCAGGGAGTATAATGAATGGGTTTTTTTTTTTTTTTTTTTTTTTTTGCCCCCGTTTTTTCGTCGTGCCGGTCCTGATATTGGCCCGACGAGTAGGTGCAATCAATCGGTGCCCCGGAATTCTGGGTAAAGGTCGCAGCTGAGTCGCGCACTGAGGCCGGCTTGCCGGTCTGCTTAACTCTCGGGGTCTACGTGGTTTCGTGCGTTGTTCCCCGTGTCAGTGGACGCCATTTATAATATTCGTCTTCACCTGAAGAAGACGCGCTGCGTGCAACCGACGTGTTATGTGTGCTTGTCTCACGTCATAATGGCCATTGTCTGTGACGTCATAATGGCCATTGTCTCTGACGTCATATTGTCCATTGTCTTTCACCTCATATGACGTCATGCTCATTGTGTGAGACGTCATGATGACCACTGTTTGTTTAACGTTATAGTGATTGATCATTTGTGGGACGTCATATTTGTTGTCAAGATAATTTGACGTAGATTTTTGTGCTTCACCATGGGCGTATTTGATTATGCCCGCGGAGTACCTCGATCACGACGTCTTGTAAATCAAACAGTGAAAATCGTGCCCCGAGCGTTGCGTCACGTGATCAATTTCACCGCGCCGCGTGCTCTCGATTTCGAGCAGGGGCACCAGGATTTCCAACATGGCGTCAAAGGAACAACCCAAGTGGATCGTTTCACTTGCAATTACGACCTCGCAACCGTATCTTTTACATACTAATTAAACGAGAGATCGTAATTTTACGAGCAACGAAAATAAGCATCATACTAATATTATTAATATTACTAATATTATACCCCAATGTTATCAGGGCCGTTATTATTGCGGCAATCTTCGTGCAATTTATTTTCTAGCAGTATTATTTAAAAACAAGTAAAAGTTCGAGATCTTAGATAAACGACATCCGCATAACTCCTTCGTCGGCCCTGTTGCTGTCGGACAACGCGGATTTCACGTTTGAATATCAGACACACGGAACTTTAAATGCGCATGCGCCAAAAAATCACGCCGGGCAACACCCACGTTCTAGAGTATGCGAAACTGTACCTTAAACCCGTTTGGCAACATAAAACTGACCCCCGATATTTCATCTAACTCCCACACTTAACCTACATCCCATGAGTAAATATTAGGTTTATTTTGATTTCACCCCTTCTGCCCTTACGTGAACTAACCTACTCCCCATAAACCAACTACGCACCAAATGTAACCTACATTACATGTGTAACCGACATCTACATTACATGTGTAACCGACATCTACATTACATGTGTAACCGACATCTACATTACATGTGTAACCTGTATCTACATTCCGTGTTCGGTGACCTACTTCCCAGGCCGCTGCGAATTGATGTTCTATAACGGGGGAACGTTTTTTGTGTATAGAATCTGCTTCGCGGCGCCGCGTTTTAGTTTGAAGTACATCCATGACAGGTTTGTTTGGGAGAGAATTTTGTAATGTGGTGTCTATAATATCGATGTAGGGCCCCGGTACATGCTGCAGCAGATCGCGGAATGTTGGTCGGGGTGTAAAGCAACTCACGGCTTAGCTAGCAACAAAAAATCTCATTCTCCGACAACCGGACATGTTTGATTTTCGCCCGCAGAGAACATGCTGTATTTGTCTGCTCGTTGCATATCGCCTTTACTTTTATCTCCCGGTTTGCTTTCTCTTCTATATTGGTTCTTTTCTTTCTTTCGTGTTTTGTCTTTTGGCCGCTTGTCTTCGGCCCAGTGTTGTTCTCTTACTGCTGAGTGGTTGAGTGGCTGCTCTGCCGTTTATGTGTGATCGTAATCCGTGCGAATGCCTGGGCGTGCAGTTAATACAAATGCCCACCCCACAGTTAATACAAACACTAACCCCACAGCTAATACAAACACCCACCACAAAGTTACTACGAACACCCACCCCACAGTTAATACACCCACCCACTCCACAGTTAATGCAAACACTCACCCCACAGTTAATACAAACACCCACCACAAAGTTAATACGAACACCCACCCCACAGTTAATACTAACCTTCGCCCACACCTCACCCCACAGTTAATACACCCACCCACACCACAGTTAATACTGACACTCACCCCACAGTTAATACAAACACCCACCACAAAGTTAATACAAACACCCACCACAAAGTTAATACAAACACCCACCACAAAGTTAATACAAACACCCACCACAAAGTAAATACAAACACCCACCACAAAGTTAATACGAACACCCGCCACAAAGTTAATACGAACACCCACCCCACACCTCACCCCACAGTTATTACAAACACTCACCCCACAGTTAATACAAGCACCCGCCCCACAGTTTATACAAACGCCCGCCCCACAGTTTATACAAGCACCCGCCCCACAGTTTATACAAACGCCCGCCCCACAGTTTATACAAACGCCCGCCCCACAGTTTATACAAACGCCCGCCCCACAGTTTATACAAACGCCCGCCCCACAGTTTATACAAACACCCGCCCCACAGTGAGAATCTGGCAGATGAACCAGCCTGAGTGGCTGTTACGTATGTAACAATCTACCCGGAGTGGCTGTTACGTGTGTAACAATCTACCCGGAGTGGCTGTTACATGTGTAACAATCTACCCGGAGTGGCTGTTACGTGTGTAACAATCTACCCGGAGTGGCTGTTACGTGTGTAACAATCTACCCGGAGTGGCTGTTACGTGTGTAACAATCTACCCGGAGTGGCTGTTACGTGTGTAACAATCTACCCGGAGTGGCTGTTACGTGTGTAACAATCTACCCGGAGTGGCTGTTACGTGTGTAACAATCTACCCGGAGTAGCTGTTACGTGTGTAACACTCTACCCTTGAGTGGCTGTTACGTGTGTAACAATCTACCCGGAGTGGCTGTTACGTGTGTAACAATCTACCCGGAGTGGCTGTTACGTGTGTAACACTCTACCCTTGAGTGGCTGTTACGTGTGTAACAATCTACCCGGAGTGGCTGTTACGTGTGTAACAATCTACCCGGAGTGGCTGTTACGTGTGTAACAATCTACCCGGAGTGGCTGTTACGTGTGTAACAATCTACCCTTGAGTGGCTGTTACGTGTGTAACAATCTACCCGGAGTGGCTGTTACGTGTGTAACAATCTACCCGGAGTGGCTGTTACGTGTGTAGCAATCTACCCGGAGTGGCTGTTACGTGTGTAACAATCTACCCTTGAGTGGCTGTTACGTGTGTAACAATCTACCCGGAGTGGCTGTTACGTGTGTAACACTCTACCCTTGAGTGGCTGTTACGTGTGTAACAATCTACCCGGAGTGGCTGTTACGTGTGTAACAATCTACCCGGAGTGGCTGTTACGTGTGTAACAATCTACCCGGAGTGGCTGTTACGTGTGTAACAATCTACCCGGAGTGGCTGTTACATGTGTAACAATCTACCCGGAGTGGCTGTTACGTGTGTAACAATCTACCCGGAGTGGCTGTTACGTGTGTAACAATCTACCCGGATGCTGGGCTTAGAAGCCATTGCCGGAGATGATCACGTCCGACCGACATTCACTTATGGTGGCTGCGGTAGGGCTATAGATCTGTCTGGTCATGCGAACCGCCATCGCGAGTCGCGAACCGAGCAAGAAGAGAGACGTTGCGTGTGTGTGCGACCTTTAACATTGACCGTGCCGCGCATGGTAAACAAACACTGCAAGCAATAGAAAGTAACCCGAGACCGACGCGCAAACGTTAGATAAAATCTATACAGTATCCGCGAAAATTCCACCCGGGGAGGATCTTTGTCCAAACTTGTGTTGGTCACATCGCGACTATGGTAACGGGGTGGCGACGAGCCACGTCCCTGGGAGTATCCCCCTACTCTTTGCGATGGAAAACATGGGTGGTAAAGGTAGCGATTAGCCATGTCTCCGGGGGTAACCCCCCTACTCTTTGCGATGGAAAACATTGGTGGTCAAGGTAGTGAGGAGCCATATCTCCGGGAGTAGGCCCCTACTCTTTGCGATGGAAAACATGTGAACTTTATCCTGCGCCAATATAGGCTTTTGCATAGGCGCGGGGGCTCAAACCACGCACCGGCCACTGCTGCATGGGCTGACCTAGCAGAGCTCTTTAACAAAAAAACGCTGCACACTAGGCCACCACGGGGTGAACGCCCCCCACCCTGGCAAGAGAAGGAAGACTTTTGAGCGATTTTTTCCACATGTCGTTAAATTCCTGGCACTCGCTAGTGTCCTATAACCACACCTTTATATGTACATGCTATATATATGCATCTATATATATAAGCGGGGCCGGCCCGGTAGCTCAGTGGGCTAGAGCGCTCGCCTTGAGTGTTCTGGCCACCTAGGAGCCTAACGGCACGTGGATCGACGGTTCGAACCCCGCTGTGGCCATGTCTGTGTGGTCGCAGGATAAATATCCCATGTCCTTCGCAAAGAGTAGGGGGTTACCCCCGGGACATGGCTCCACTCTCCCTTCCTTCTCCCATCGACGCGATATGACCAAAAGTGGTTAAAGCGTCCTGAATATACAAGGAACTATATATATATATATGCTTCAGTGTACATTATTTACGAGCTGTAAAGGCAGCCGTGAAATAAATAAACACATTTGGCGGTGCCTGATGTCTTCTCTTCGCGTATGATCGGATTCCCCTTCGTGCACGTAAGGTGCCTCCCCCCCTCCTCCTCCCGCCCCATCTCCAACCGCAACGTGTATGTATATTTATACATGCCATCAAAGTGACATTGTCTGCCTTCCACGGGGTAGTTTAATGTAGGTTTTATCGTCCTTCATCGGCGAAAGCTAGACGGCAGTTCTGTTGAATAAGGCATCAGGCGAAACCAGTCTGCAACGGTTTGTGGTGATACGTATATACGGGGAGTGGGCGATATAATTTCTGGCCAGTTGACCAAAATGGACTTATGTTAGGAATTATGTACTTAACGTTCCGTAGAACGATCGCTGTTCATTGTAGTGTCGATGAACCTGGTACGCGATGTGGCTAAAGCGTTGGTCATCATGATGATGCATATTCATATCGCGAATTTATCGTCTTTGGGGGTCGTCCGTGTTTCACAGACGATGTGACATCAATTTGTCTTTCGCACGACGTGACTTCAATACGTCTTTCGCACGACGTGACATCACTACGTCTTTCACACGACGTGACATCAATACGTCTTTCACACGACGTGACATCACTACGTCTTTCACACGACGTGACATCGATACGTCTTTTACACGACGTGACATCAATACGTTATTCGCATGACGGGACATCAATATGTCTTTCATACGACGTGACATCACTACGTCTTTCACAGCGTGACATCAATACGTTATTCGCACGACGTGACATAAATACGTCTTTCACAACGTGACATCAATACGTTATTCGCACAACGTGACATCAATACGTTATTCGCACGACGTGACATCAATACGTCTTTCATACGACGTGACATCACTACGTCTTTCACAGCGTGACATCAATACGTTATTCGCACGACGTGACATAAATACGTCTTTCACAAAGTGACATCAATACGTTATTCGCACGACGTGACATCAGTACGTCTTTCACACGACGTGACATCACTACGTCTTTTACAGACGGCGTGACATCAATACGTCTTTCACAGACGCCGTCACGCCACTCCCTCGTGAAGTAACTACTGTTGTGACGCGTTTCGACGTTCTTGTCACACCGCGACGTCCACTATATCACCTAATAAATAAATTTCACGTCACGTCTCTCCCGTCAAACCCTTGCGTGACATCGACGGATGAAAAGGAATCACTGCGAGTGTGACGAGGTGGAGATTATTATATTCAGTTCCTGGAAAATTGTCAAATAGAAATGACGTTAGGCCGCTGTCACCTCGATTCCCTGGCGGAACACGGAATCGATAAATAGATTGATGTGGTACTTTTGTGAAAGCTGTCTCCAGCTCCTGGGTCAGATTGTGTCAGACTGAGAGCATCCGGTCTTCTTTCTTTTTTTGTTGCGGGGGGGGGGGGGGCTTTCTTGTGGTTAATGGCTTATGGCTAAGACCGTGACTGTGTTCCAAGGTTTTCTCTCTGCCGCCTTCTGCTGAAAATGTTGTCTGCCACTCATGCTGCCTGTAAGAGTTCGATTAAAGCGATTAATCATCTTCTATGCGCTGCAACCCTCGTAGACACGCCGTCTGATTTACACCGACAAAAAATGACGGAATGTTCTTTCAAGTTCAAACAATGCAAAACGTCTTTGGAAATATTTAATCACTGTATTGAGAATGTCCAGGCCAACGCTTGTGACAAACGCAGGCTGATTGAAGTTATATTTATCTCTAATCATTGGTTCATATTTAGCTTTGGGATGCTATAAAGAAATATCACTTACGTGCATCTGATTCATGATTACCAATATTTTTTTCTGCAATATTATCTGTGCAATCAAATTCATCGCCTAACCAAAATCTTACGAAATGTTTCAGGGGTATGATAACCATACTAATGCTGGTCATAATTGTTCATCATCACTTTTGATATATAAACTAATTGCGAGTGTTAGTGATGTACGCGCCTGTGCTTATATTAGCCTTTCGCAAAAAACATGTCGTATGTTACAAACAATATTCATCTAAAGATGAAATAGATTTATATCACAATGACATACTCAAAAGTTCACAGTTAAATACCAGAATGCGTATAAAAGGACGTCAGAGACTGTACTTATTTTCGTGCTACATAACCGCCATCCACCCCACCCCACCCCACCCCACCCCACCCCACCGAAAATGAAATAGATCAAGCCAAAAAAAAAAGATTCATACAAGGATGAAATAGATCAAGCCAAAAAAATAGATTCATACAAGAATGAAATAGATTCAAGCCAAAAAAAAAGATTCAGACAAAGAACAAAATTCATACCACGAAATAAATGCATACCAAGAAATAGATTCATCCCAAGCAATACATATGACGTCATTTGATGCAAAATGATGCCTCTCACATCTCCGAGCCAATCCTTTCGAACCAAGTACGATGTCGTACTCGCAAGATTATGATCTCTTGTCTTGTGCTATCATGTGTCGTCTGCGAAAACGAGCCACGGTGTCTGAGAGGCGTGTCCTTGAAAAGTAGGACTCCTTATGTCTGGCCGGATGTGATATCCTTCGTATCCTACCGTAAAATGTGCAAATCTAATAGGTATCAAACGAAGAGTACATGCGCCGTAACGCATTTCAGTGGCGTTGTTTTGTTGTGGACCGCTTGCCATTTCCTGAAATCGTTTATTTTATGTTATTCCGGTGTTTAAATTTCAGAACGACG
This sequence comes from Arenicola marina, assembly GCA_964019135.1. Classification (NCBI taxonomy): domain Eukaryota; kingdom Metazoa; phylum Annelida; class Polychaeta; family Arenicolidae; genus Arenicola; species Arenicola marina. Next base: position 27,256,759 of record OZ025254.1, on the reverse strand, counting down.
ATGCCTCGGATTCCCAGGGAGACAATGACAAAGGTACTCACATGACGTCACAGCCTATATATATATATAGGCCTACATATATATATATATATATATATATATATATATATATATATATATTAGGCCTACTTTTTAGGTATCCTGAGGCCATTTCTCTGAAATATGTAAATCGCCGACATACTTTTATGAGTGTTACCCATTATTGTGGTTTCTGAACGCCGCCCAATCCCATGTCAGTTTTTGCACTGTTCCATTACCCGAGAACATAATGTCTAGTAGGTTTTCGCCCTTGTGTACTGCTTCTCTCCCCTCAGCTTACCTTCTCCAGGCTTGTCATTAAAAGCGGTGAAATTGCCCCCTGTTGTATTATTGAGTATTAACATGCATATATTCACATTCATTGGTCGGTAGAGTATTCTGATATTATAAGGGATCTGGAAGGGGTAAATAGCGACACGCGACACAGCCATATTGAAAGATCGACATTTGCCCTCCGTAAATTCCAACACTGAAGATCTGAAAAAAGCGATGTCGACCCAGATAGTGGCATTTTAGATATAAAACGACACTGAACATAGCCAGAAAGCGACACGGAGACGTCGTGAAAAATCGACATTCGACACTAAGAAGTTTGAAAAATCGACACTGGACACTGGACCCCCCCCCCCATTCCCCCTATGATTGTATGATGTGGAACTATTTTTATTTTCGGTTGAGTGTGTGTTGCGGTCGTTTAGGGAAGGCGGATGGCAGCGCGGGTGCTGGACGGCGCAAGGGAAAGGCTGTGTCGACCAGACCGGAAGCTCGTCCTCGCTTCTCCCGCCTGAGGAGAGGTAAGCGCCCGGCGGCGAAAGCGTCGTGATTACGTCACTTCCGGCAACTCGTGGATGCGGGTGTGGACGCCGTGTAGGGACGGCGGCGCGATGCAACACGGGGGGTGGCAGGGTGGGGGTGGGGGTGGGGGATGCGTGGCTCGGATATTCAGCGCGGGGTAGTGAAGAAGGGTGGGGGAAGACTCGTGGTGGGGGGTGGCGGGGTAAGGTGGAAGGGACAGGCTTGGATGGATGGGGGTGATCGGGGGAGGCCAGGTAAGGTGGTAGGGACGGGCCTGGTGGGTGGGATTCTGCGTGTTTGAAGGGGGGGGGGCGGCGTGGGTAAGTGGATCTCGTAAGCGGCGGGATTCCCCCCGAGATCTCGGCGACTGTGGATTGATGACGTCTGAGGAGAGAGATACCAACCCCCTACACCTCTTTCCTGTCTGGACATGTTCCTGTCTGGACACGTCACGTCCGTCCATTTCTGTTAAATAATGTAGAAGCTTGCTCGGCCTATGGGATCTTCCTCCCTCCTACCCTTGCCCCACCCTCTCTCCCCCTACCCCCCCCCCCCCCCGCCCCCCTCTCTCTCTAGTCACCGTGTCTCATGCCAAGCGTTTCACATCTGGTCCAGTTTTGAGCTGTCATCAGTTGGCGTTATCGCAGTAGCTGTGCGTCATTGATTTACACTTGAGAGTGGTTCGGTCTAAAACTCTTCGACGCTTAATGTCGTAATCTTAATGCATCGCAAAAAGGCAACATGGCGACTCTTTGTTGACACGTCTGTCATTTATATATCGAGGTAGTTGATGCCCCCTCGGGTCCGAAAATAATCTGCAGACAGCGTGTGTAGAAACACTAATATGTATTGATATCTATAGTCAGAGAGGGACGGATATTCATGTACATGTTTATGGATACATGTATATGGCTTAGCGGCCGTTCCCTGTCCTGCAGGAGCGTCTCGATGTAAAGGTCAATGGATGAATTAGAATCAGATCAATAATGAAAAATAATGCTCCAGTTTCTGGATACATTAAATCCGACCCATGTCAAAAAATGAAATTATGGAATCTGTCATAATTCTGTTGCGCTCCATTACACGTTCTAGACAAGTCGCTTTGGTTGAGGATATTTCCAGTTAGAGATTAATAATCAGATGATAAGATTCATTCTGGATTATCCTTTGGGATCAAATGTCTTATATAATGTCACCCACAATTGTTAGCTGCTTTTTTTGCCACGAAGTGAGAACGATTTGAGTTATTTTAGATCGAATTACGGCTTCAGGTTCCTTATGCTGTTTACACAATCGCATATCTGTTTATATAGCTCATGTATAACTCACTCCTACCATTGACTGTAGTAATCTGTTTCGTGGGGTCTAACGTAAAAGATGGAAGCACCATTTGCACGGTCGGTTTGTGTTGTAGTGTTGAGACAGTTGGTCCAACGTACGGGTCGCGTTGGTACAGTGGTTTTCGTAGGGATGCCATCTGGCTAGCCCTAGGTCTAGGAGGGCCCGTAAGTTCGAACGGCGAGGGCCCAATATGTCGCCCATGACGGTCGGTCCATGCTAATGTCCTATTCTAGGGCGGAAATAGTTGACGCCGGTTGTATCGAACTTATGGGCCCTGATATCGGACTTACCCGGACCATGTACTTGGATATGACCCCCCTCACTCCCGGCTGAGGATGGTGGGGGGTGGGGGTACTTAATACATTGCTGGGTTGTGGGGGGTCCGCGTTAAAACCCTCCTTTATTGACCGCCGAAATCCGCTCGGTCGGGGCGTTTTCTCACCAAAATCCGCTCGGTCGGGGCGTTTTTTAGCCAAATTCTGCTCGGAAGGGGTATTTTTTCGCGGCAACCCGCTCTATGAACGCAGAGCCCCCCTCCCCCTCTCGGTCGCAAGTTTGTTAATATCAGCTCTATAGGGGTCTATCTTTTTCATCACTTATGTCCGCTCTCAGGCATCAAGGGGCACCGCGGAAACCCCCCCTCCCCTCACCAGATTTGTATAATAGGGCCTCTCCCGGACCTTCACTACTGCCTCGTTCCCAGGCCAAACAAGCCAACAAAAGCACATGCCCTGGCTACCTGTTAAATGTCAACGCCTAAATATATATATATATAAACATATATATATACTTCTCCCACCTGGTTGAATGCACTCATGGTTAGTTAAATCACAGCTGCGGTAGCTATAGGGCCTGTCGAGAGTCTAAGGACAAGCGTGGGAATACTGCCTTTTAAACAGCCAACGGTTACCGATCGTGTCCTACAACGCCCCACATCCCCCTCCTCTGCCAACCCCCGCCAACCCACTCTCATAGACGTGCAGCCGGACGCCCTGGCAAGGAGAGACGGACAGAGCGACGGAAACGTCACTTCAACCTCCTTTCCGCATTCACCGATCCCACCGTCTCCGTCCGTTCGACCTGACCGCTGGGGTCGATCATTGCCCTAATATGACCCCAACCCACCGCACCCTCCTCCCTAATATAACCCCCACCCACTCCACCCCACCCCCCCCCCTAATATCACCCCAACCACCACCCCTAATATAACCCCACCCCGCTCCCCTTATATAACCTCCACCCACCCACCGCACCCCCTTCCTAATATAACCCCCACCCCCCCCCCCCTAATATCACCCCAACCACCACCCCTAATATAACCCCACCCCGCTCCCCTTATATAACCTCCACCTACCCACCGCACCCCCTTCCTAATATAACCCCCACGCACCCCCCCCCCCTCATATTACCCACCCCACCCCTAATATAACCCCCACCCACCACACCCCACCCCCTAATATAACCCTCAGCCATCACACCCCCCACCCCTAATATAACCCCCATCCACCGCACCCCCACCCTCTAATATAACCCCCACCCACCGCACCCTTACACCCTAATATAACCCCCACCCACCACACCCCACCCTCTATTATAACCCCCACCCACCGCACCCCCACCCTCTAATATAACCCCCACCCACCGCAACTCCCACCCCCTAATATAACCCCTCACCCATCCACCACACCCCACCTTATAACATACCCCCCACCCACCGCACCCCCCACCCCCTAATATAACCCCCACTCACCGCACCCCCACTCCCTAATATAACCCCCACCCCACCCCGCGTGCATATAGTATTCCACTTTCTCCCGGTGCAGATGGCGCGCCAAGCGGTGACCATGACCTTGAACTTGATAGCGCCACTGATTGCTATTGATATTCATCCGCGGCGTTCGTCGCCCATGATTGATAACCGTCGGTGTGGCTCTGCTTTCTGCTGTCAATGCCAGCCAGCCAGCCAGCCAGCCAGCCAGCCAGCCAGCCAGCCAGCCAGCCAGCCAGCCAGCCAGCCAACCAGCCAAGCCGGGCGAACTGGTGGCGGTATTTAATGCCCGGTCCAGCCTCACCCCACCCATCCTCTTAATTTAGTGCAGAACACATAGAACTTGATATGATATTATATTCGATTATTGTGCGTTTTAAGTTCGACTACCAGTATTTCATAGCGAATTGATGCATTGCGTTTCGACCTAAACGTGGCTGATATATATATATGTCAATATATATATATGTAATATATATATATATATATATATATATATATATACATATATATATCGCTTCCCGACCAGCTACTTTTCCATTATTTCACATTTCCAGTTCAACGACTAGCATTTCATAGTTAACTGAAGCATTGTGTGTCGATCTACGGGGACGGTCGGTAGTAGCGACGTCGAGTAGAGCTATACCACCTGGTGGTGCGGACAGACTTGATGACGTATCGACGATGCCGAGATCGGGGTTGGCGCCTTTATAACGATCGCGTCGGAGCTAAGGCGCGAGATCGCGTACGAAATTCCGTACCAAAAACCGCATTAATAAAAAACAGGACTAATTGCCATTTCCCTTTATATATCATTCATTTATGCCGATTTTATATGAAAATGATCATCAGATATGAATAAGGAATGATGTGTTCAGCTCCGGCCTTGCCTAATTCGACTCCCTTATCGGGAAGCGATCTGGTTGATGCCACAGAAAGAATATGTCATTGCGCTCTTCATCAAAAACTCTTTTGCAAAGAGAGACATTTGTGTAATCCCATCACATGGCACCGCACGTATATCATTGGTTAAAATTGAACCAATATATAACCTTCATTTAGTGCGCCGGATGTGACTCTTTGTGAGTGTTGTTAGCTCTGCCTCTGTCGTCACTATAGGTAAAGAATTGTAGAAAGCACTAAGCGGAGCCATACCGCCATACCCGAGACGATTCTCGGGGCCGGCCCGATAGCTCAGTGGGTTAGAGCGCTCGCCTTGAGTGCTCTGGCCACCTGAGAGCCTAACGGCACGTGGATCAGTGGTTTGAACGCTGCTGTGGCCATGTCTGTGCGATCGCAAGATGAAGATACCATGTCCTTCTTCGCTAAGAGTAACGGGTTACTCCCAGGAACATGGCTCCACTGTCCCTTCCTCCTCCCATTGACGCGATATGACCAAACGGGATTAAAACATCCTGAATATTCAACTAACCTACCGAGAGAATTCTATGCCAAAGTAAAATTCGCTTTCGTGGACCAGAAACGCTTCATCTTCCATGCTAGATTGCCCACCAAATGGAGTATTGTATTTATTGTGGGGCATGGGTCACACATCATGCACATGAGGTGTGCCGCGACAGTGGTGCGCACAAAGAACGACCTCAAAAAGTGGCATAAAACACTTTATTTAATAACAATTAACCATATTATCATATAAAGGGAGTCGTTCTTTGAATATGCATTCACCTCATTTAAGAATTGTAAAAAAAATAGCGCTGATATTTATATAAACATATATAAGCTTATATAATGTTTCTTTCTTTCTGTCTTTCGTTTCGTAGCGTTGCGTAGCGCTGATATATATATATATTATATATATATATAAATAAAGCTTACATAACATTTATTTGCTTCATTTCGTAGCGTTGCGTAGCGCCCGGAAGTCCGTAGCGTACGACCGGAACGCGGCGCGGGTACGAGGCTGCGCTGCGCAAGGATGAGGAACGTCGCCTTAACCGGCGCACGCGGCGCCTGGAGCTCTTCCGGCGGACGATCGACGAGCAGAATCCGGACACGGACTCCGCGTCCCCCTCGGCGTCGACGCGGGATCCCCGCGGGGAGGGGGACTCGGAGGCGGCGGCGGCGGACACCGTGGCGCCGCCCAGCGCCGGTCTGGATACCAACGGGATAGGAAGTGACGTCACGAACGCCGGAAGTGGCGATCTTCCGTCGGCGATTTCTCCGCCAGGGGACGACACCGGCGAGGCGGCGTCTCCCGTGGCGAGAGACGCTGAAGGGGTGGTAAAGCCAAGAAGGCGTTCGTGACGCGTAAGGGCGTCGTCAGGATCCCAAGGGCGACCAAGGTCAAAGGTCCCGGGACGCTGGCGCGGAAACGGCAGTTTATGAAGAGCCACGTGCAGAGAACGCGAGTTGGTGACGTCCAGAGCGATGGAGGTTTGTGCTCACGAGGGTCAGGAGGGAGTAGGGGGGGGGGGGTCTGGAGCGGTGGAGTTGCGCCCTGCGTATGATAAACTTTGCTATCCGGTCCCCTATACGAAGTGCCGTCAAATTGATTGCATCATCTTGTGAAAGTAGAAGTGATTTTATTGGGGTCTAATGGCACTTTCGACATGTTTGTGTCGCATTTGTCGCATGTCGAAGCATTTGCATATTACATATTACATATCTTTCATAGTTGGTTGGTTGACATCCATCCGTCGAACGATGGATTCGCCGCCTATTGTTTAGACTACTACGCAGTCATGACATCAACATTAATGCCCTTCACGCGCCCCTTTTTGCAGAGAGGCTTGCATGGGGGTAAGGGCGCAAGGGCGGGGCTGGACGGGTCTGCCTCGTCAGCCTCGGCAGCCCTCTGCTCCCCCGGCTCGGCGCCGCTCCCCACCCTCACGCGCTACATGGAGCGGAAGGAACGGCTGAGGGAGAAGCGACGCATGGCCTTAACCAAGCTACTCAAGGAGAAAGCCGACAGCAAGCGGCTGTTCGTGTGCCGGGAAACTGGGGAGAACGCCCCTACATAAAGCTGCCAGGAGAGCGTATAAGGTAGGTGTGTCAACTGTGGGCAATACACCGTGCCAGGCTGTCAATCAATCATGGACATGCTTTTACCCAAGCATGTGGCGAAAAAGGGTCTTCCACGTTCGTTATGTCCGACAAACAAGTCATGCGGAGCCGGCCCGGGAGCTCAGTGGGTTAGAGCGCTCGCCTTGAGTGCTCTGGCCACCTGAGAGCCTAACGGGCACGTGGATCGGTGGTTTCGAGCCCCGCTGTGGCCATTTTCTGTGTGGTTGTAGGATAAAGACCCAATGTCCTTCTTCGCAAAAATGGGGGGTTACCCCCGGGGGACATGGCTCCACTCTCCCTTCCTTCTCCCATTGACGCGATATGACCAAAAGTGGTTAAAGCGTCCTGAATATATTACCAACCAACCGAAGCATGTTACCTTCTTGTCAGCTTCAGACATGAGTACTTCTCACTTGTACCTACCATAAGCTATGATTGTCAATTTCCTACTCACGATTTATTTAACGAAACAGGACTAAAACAAAGGTGGCACAGTTCCACACTCTGAGCTAAGCCCCGCCCACGCGTGAGTCCTTTTTTTTCGTTAATTGTGAGTATGATTCACAATGAATCATTGACAACCTGGATCGGTATATTGCGAGACTGTGTTGTCTTTGTCACTACACGTGTTGCGTTGTTGAAGCGCGGCTGAAAGCTAAAAGAGGATCTGGTGTAATTACCATCGAAGAACATGAGAGGAAAGCGAAGAAAACTACAAGGGTATTGTTATTCCAGCATCAGTCGCCGGCCTGTCTGCAAGAGACCGCCGCCCACCCCCCCCCGCCCCAATCCCTCCCTCCCCCCTATGCCTACCCCCCTCCCTCCCCCCCTATGCCTACCTCCCTCCCTCCCCCCTATGCCTACCTCCCTCCAGGCGGGACACCACACCCACATGGAGACCCCCCCCACCCACCCCTCTCTCTCACGTCCTGCTGACCCTGTAACCCATCAGACAGAGCCCCTGCCATGGATACGGCCTTCAGATGCTTGCCTCGGGGGGGGGGGGGGAGAGGGAGGGGAGAGGGGTTGAGCCGTTAATTGGTTTATTACGCTGGATTCGCTCTCTCAGCAGCAATTGGCATTTTGCCCTTTAACCTATAAGGGTTTCACGTACAATGCATCGGTTGAAGCAACCGACTTACTTTTTACAACATGCAGGGAGGCTTGTCCCATCGTCTGGGGCCCGAGGCGCTGGGTTAATTCATGTTATCCAAGCGTCATTGAGACGACGTCATACTTCCAAAACCGATGTTCAAAAGCAAAAAAAGACACGTGCTTACCTACCCTTAGAGAACCGTATAAATTGGTGGTGCCTAACACCGGGCACGTGGTTTGATGCCTGACTTTCCCAGAATATCTATATAATAAAATAAAAGCAACTACCCGCATTATCGCCCACCGTATCGTGTCGTGCTTCATTACAGTTCCCAGTCTGGCGTTCGCTTAGCAAGGCCTATTATCGCCCACTGGTCGTTAAACGAATGTCGTCGCTGGCGTTTTGACGCGGCGTCTCTTGCTACGACGAAATCGAACGAGACGTCTGACACGTGACTTCCCGTAGGCGGTTCACCTTTCGGCGTCTGAGATGTGACAAACGCATGGCTTTGATTGCACCCCGCCGGAGGTGGGACAGGAGTACATGTGATACGGCCAATGTAAATGACGTGAGAGATATGATCCATCCATTAAGCAGGCCATTTTGTCACGCTGTAGCCACGTGGCTCAAAAATGGTGGGGCGGCGGCGGGGGGCGGGGGGCGGGGGGGGGGGCCCTAGGCAAATGTGTTGATAGTCCAGCCTTAGAAGCAAATAAGTCAGCGTTTTAGATCGGAACGGAAGACGTTATTTGCTCTATTCGTTGTGTCCAGTTGTAAGGCCTCTTCACATCACATCCCACCTGAGCGCCTAACGGCACGCGGATCGGTGGTTCGCGCCCCGCTGTGGCCATGTCTGTGTGGTCGCAGGATAAAGATCCATTTGTCCTTGTTCGCAATAAGTAGGGGGTTACCACCCGGGAACATGGCTCCGCTCTTCTCTTCCTCCTCCCAATGACGCGATATGACCAAAAGTGGTTAAAATAAAAACCTCCTGAATATACAACCAATCATCACATCGTCTTGTACAGTCGTGCGGTCATCCTGCAGGGGTCCCGCGCTTAAAGAAGGCTAGGCATGCCGTATCCGCTATTTGTTTTCACGAAATGTAATAAATTATCCTAATGCTAAACGTATTTTTGCCAAATGGGCACAGTTTTTAGGTCCATGTATCCACCCTCGGGAGACATCGCTCCCCATTACCGCCGTGACGGTAATGCTAAATGTGTCCCCTTGTTTTTGGTCATTTATTTGTGTCCGTACTTTTTTTTTAATCGATGGCGGACACAACAGCCTTTAATATTGCAGCGTGTCCTGTTTTTTCTCTACGTTCGTGTTCGTTTTATTTGTTACGTTTCGCCGGCGTGGTCTGGTTGGTATTTGAGTGGGTTTTTTCGGTTTCGCCTGCGTAGTCTGGTTGGTATTTTAGCGGTAGTCAGTTTCTGCAACGAATGGTGTTCATTTGTCATTGAATCATCTCAGTCGTCGTCGTCTTTACCCCCCCCCCCCCCCCCCGAATAAACCCCCGCTCCTTTACCACCGTAGCAACCCCCCGCCTCACCCGTATATATAGCGCAACTACTGTGACACCCCCCTCCCCTCTCCCC
>OZ025254.1:27200162-27246892 GCA_964019135.1 Arenicola marina | reverse complement strand
GTCCCCATGCATGGACTGTTGAAATGTCTGCCCACAAGCCTCCGGTTCAGCTTTGGTTTACACGGAACGTGCCTATAAAAACTACCCGTGTTCATGTCATGTAGTATAAATTGTCGTGGACTTATATATCGCTGTTTTACGCTACACAACATTCATGCGTCAGCCGTGTTATGGCCGATGTAACTCAGTAGCGCTCACTAGTGATTTATTAAATGTCATGTGCCCGTTCATATATCTAAGGTTATCATCACTCATGGTTGTGCCTTGCTATTACGCGTCTTCACCTTATAAGTGATGCCCTTTCATCGTTTTTTTGTCATACCTATCTGGGGTTTGGTTTTTGTCGGGTAATATGTTTCATTTGTCATTGTCGAAGCGGTCATCCTTGGTTGCGTGCGCACTCGGTTCGGGGTATTTTAATTTGACCTTTTTTCTCTCTGACGCGTGGGTAGGAGGGGTGGCGGAGGTAGCAGCAGTAGGCGAAATTAATATTATGGCGTAGTAGCGTGAAAAGCCCCATCCGCGGTCAGTTACAGTGCTCCGAAACAAAGGCCTTTATCTCTGTTGCTCTACTACCTGGAGGGGAGGGGGAGGGGGGAGGTGGGGGGGGGGGTGGGTGAAGCAAACAAGGGGGCATGCAAGGTGAAGGTCCAATCGGGGCGACAACCGGGTGAACAGGGCCCTGGGGGCCGCCATTTCTGTTGGCGAGCGCCGCTTTGTAGGGAAGGCATTCGATTACCCGGTACGGCTAGGGCTTTGTCAAGGCCAGCGCGACCCTTGGAGGGCGGTGAAACGCTGGGAGGCGATGGAGACGCCGTGAAAATATCTCGCGGCGTCGTGATCGGTCCCCATCGTTGTAATCGTTGTAATCCGACACATGCCATAAAGAGCAGGTATAAAATAATATCTAGGATGAAAAACAACAAACCGATATCAGACCCGAAATAGCGAAGTCGACGACAATGTTTTTTAGTTGTGGCTTTTTACTCTTACTTTTTACGCTGATTTGCATAATACAGCCTGGTTCCTGGACTATCAAAAAAACATATCACACAGGCTGGTTCCAGGAAACATGTGACGTCTTATAGCGTCACCTGTCGGGCTATTGCGTTTAGTCTAAACATATTTATTTTACGCGAATTTCGCAGTAGGTTCCTCTTAGGCATAACATAGTTACGACAATTGCAATCTAACATCATACATTTGCAATAGCCCCGCCTCGATTTAGGAAATCCAGACTGCACTGGCCAATTCCTGGCCCCAAGCGGACAATTTCGATCTGTGCACTGACTGGTGGTTCCCGGCTCCATGCTAGCAAAGCCAATCTGTGGACTGACTGGTTCCCGGCCCCAAGCTGGCAAGTCTATTCTGTGGACTGACTGGTTCCCGGCTCCAAGCTGGCAAGTCTATTCTGTGGACTGGCTGGTTCCCGGTCCCAAGTTGGCAAGTCTATTCTGTGGCGTGGCTGGTTCCCGGCCCCAAGCTGGCAAGTCTATTCTGTGGACTGCCTGGTTCCCGGCTCCAAGTTGGCAAGTCTATTCTGTGGACTGCCTGGTTCCCGGCCCAAGCTGGCAAGTCCAGTCTGTGGACTGCCTGTCAAACAGGGTGGCAACATGGCGTACATTGTTTTTGTGCGTACGTTGTTCGTGTGCGTATAGTGCCCTTAATAGGTTTCCATGGTCCCCAAACGTCCATTTGTGTTTCGCTTGTCTCGTATACGATGAATGTCATTCGGTGTAACTTGTGTACCCAGGGAAAATAACAACAGCCACGGCCAACACAACACAGCAATACAGTAACCATACATTAATCACACACCTAAGCAAACTAGAGCAAGACATTTCAGCGAATGGCACAGACATTAAATGCGCTTAATGTATGTTGAAGGCATACATAATTAACTCGTAACTCATGTTTTGACATGTTATTTCCACATCTGCTTCAATCTCTTACGACGCCGAAAATATGCGTTTTAAACAACGCATATTAATAGGGTGCAGTCACTTCATGCATGTCTCCCAGATAACTATGATAAAACGTCCCATGCTCTTCTCGTGAATAGCGACACAGCTTTTTATGTTTTACGAGCAAAAAGTACGACACTGAAACGAAACCCCTGATGCTTGCGTTGAACCGGTTTTGTGTTTTATTTTGGTACATAATGTCATTCAGCAGTCGGCAAGGATGTTTGTATGGTGACCCTGATAGGCCTATATGTTACAATTGCATTCCAATCACCTTACCCGCAAAATAGTCCCAATTTGTGTTGCATTGTCATTAAATTAATCACAAGAAGTGCAGAGCGGATATGTTGTCCAGTGGCGGATCTAGGGGGGGGGGGGTGTCACACTGGGAGCACGTGCTTCCCCACCCCTCTCTATAGTGCATATAAAAGCCAAGTTCGTGTATTTTCGGCGGCATTTAGAAGCTAAAATGACGCTGGAACCCCCTTTTGCAAAATCCCGGATCCGTCGCTGTTGTAATCTTTAAAGGCAATATTTTTTATATTGCACGGGAACGAATCCTCATGATTCAAACATTTCCTTCTGAAGGGGATTCGCCAAATATCCAATTATTAGCATTATAACAATAGCACGATATAGCGGGACGTTAGGCAATTTTATTGGCCCGACGTCAAGCTGGAGCAACCGGCCGAGGGCGGATAATGAAAATGAAGGGCTGCTACAGGTTGATGAAGGGCCAATAAAATGTCTAACGCCATGCAAAACTCGCGCTATTACTATTATTACGAGTTGAATTTAAGTTCTAGTTTACGTCACATATATGTCCTGGGCGTTAACATGTCTCCTCGCTTCGTTGATTTAATTCGCATACAACGTTCGAAGTAAAATGTTTAGCGCTTACAAGCCGTTCCAGATCTTGTGAGCCAGTCGCCTTCTTTAGACCATATAAGTATATATCCTATATCGTGACCAAGAAACGGCACGTGTAGCTAGGTAACTAGGCGGCTAGGCGGGCCAAGTTAAAGCTATAACCACAATTATTACGAGTTTGTGGTCATGTTAACTAGTACACTAGCATTAAATCTGGGGTGTATCTGATTATGCACTTCGCCTGCCCGGCGTGATTTAGGCCGTATTCTGACTCGAACCGCTCTCCTGCTTATGCAATCGACAATCGTTGCCATAGCAACATTGCATACAAAAATGAAACATGACGTCACGCACAAAAGAATTGCACTCAAAGCTTCAAATGGCCCGCTTACCTGCCTAGTTGCCTAGTTGCACGTGCCACGTTTCTTGGCAACGACATATGGTATCAAAAAGGCGACTATATGTGGAAAGGCTTGCGATTTGCAGAGTCTGCGGACAATTTCTCAACTTTGATCATCAGCATTTTATTGGCCCTACATCAAGCTGTAGCAGCTTTATGTAGGGCCAATAAAATTGCCTAACGCCCCGCTAACTCGCGCTATTGTTATATTCTTTTGTGCGTGACGTCATGTTTCGTTGTTGTACACCATGTAACTATGGCAACGATTGTCTTTTGAAAGCTTTTGCGCTGCACCCCCCCCCCCCTTTTTTTTTTGGAACTTCCGAAATCCGCTAGTGAGGTGTGTCTTCTTGCCACTGACCCGGTCTACGTCCATGCAGGCCCGCTCGGTGCATTCTTCTTGTTCCAACTACCCACTCTACGGACTATCCGGATGAGACCAGGACGTACCAGGACGTCGTCCACTATAAATTTAGTGTTGGTTTACATGTGAACTATCAGTTCTGTGGGTGACGCTCTATAAAGGTGCCTTTTTCGAAAGAAATGTCTGCTCTCTCAGGCATTACTGGGCGTTCAGGGACCCCCCCCCCCCGCCCTGTATCAGATTTGCATAACAGTACCACCCCGCCTATTTCACTAGACGTGGCTAAAAGGTTATGGGTTCCGCCCTATAAATTACCCCTGCCCCTCCGCTAGACGGGGCAAAAAGTTCAGGGTCCGGCCCCATAAATTGTGCCAGAATGGCTTTTATATTTCCCTATCAAGGCGGGGGGGGGGAGGAGGGGTGGGGGATGACTCAATTGTCGACATTTTCCACTTCATCGATCCTTCCCTCCCTCCAACCCTAATCCGGGCCCCGTCGGTGTCTGCGATCTTAAAACGCTTCACGTACCGCCACTTGGTTACACAAAACGTGTTTTCTTTTCATTTCCAGGATGTGCTGGTGAACTTACTCCAAGCCCCGGATGTGGACGTGAATGTACGAGACAACGCGGGATACACGGCGCTGCACGAGAGCTGCGTGAGCGGCAGCCTCGACATCGCCAAGGCGCTGATATCACGTGACGCCGAAGTGAACGCCAAGGCTTTGGACGGAACCAGGTTTGTACTTTAGTGGCGTCCTATTCCTGGAGTGGGGCATTACCGATAGATAAAGCGGTCGGTACCCTAGTGCAAGATTACAGTTCACATAGTTTACGTGTCGCTCCTTCGCTGGATCAGAATTATAGGCTTACCTGTTAATGACGTTATAGGCTTACCTGGTAATGGCTTCTTGATTGCAAATATGCAGTAATTTGAGGCATTGTTCGTGGGTTCTGGTCATCTGTGAACAGTTCCGATTTACAAGGATTAAATCGCTTCCTTTCTGCGAAATATCGACCGTTTTTTTTTCACCGTGAGTGAGCTCTGTTACTAGTGACTGAGTAATCGATTCAGGTTGTGGCGGTTAATCCCCTAACGAGCGACAGTAAGTTTGTAGTTTAGTGCCTCCCTCAATCTTCTGGGTGAGTGAGGCGATAATGTCTTTGTGGAATATATTTGCCAAGGCTCTAAACCGAACCGCCGTTTGTCTTCATACAGGGTTAAGTTGTTTCTTGATTAGAAATATGCGGTAATTTGTTAAGGCATTGTTCGTGGGTTATTGTCATCTGATTTACAAGGATTTAGTTTGTCTTAAATCACTTCCTTGCTGCGAAATATCGACCGGGGTTGTTTTTTTAACTATTGTGACCTCTGCCACTTGTGATCTCGTAATCAATTCCCACTGTGGTGTTTAATCATCTAGCGAGCGACAGTAAGTTTGTAGTTTAGTGCCCCCCCCCCCCCCTCTATCGTCTGGGTGAGTGAGGCGATTATGTCTTCGTGGAATATATTGGCCAAGGCTCTGAACCGAACGGAAGTTTGTCTTCATATAGGGTTAAGAGTTCTTTTGCCATCCTTTTAATGGATGATCCATCATTGCGTTTGCCAGTATCATTCTGAGCAGTAAAAAGGTAGCTTCTATCGCTGCCAAACGACTGCACTGTTTCTTGCGCGGACATTTCCTTTTCACCGAAAGAGTTTATCGGGTGGGCCTTTCCCCAAGGGACTATTTTTGTGTGCTTCGGAGAAGCATTACGTCGATTAACTTGACGAAGGGAGACAAAATCCCGATTATCTTGTTTTCTCTATGGTGCAGCTTCTTGAAAGCAATAAAACAAAACTTTGTGGCGGGTTCATAAATTCAGGACATTTCGAATGACGAGGAAGACGACTCAGTGCGTTACGTAGTCTTCAGTCAGTGACTCATAAAACTAGTGTGTGCCAAACATGTCTGATATCCTTATAAATCGATAAATCACTATTTGCTTGCAAGTGATTTTTACTGGATGTTCTTAAAATTGATTATGCTTCGTAGTTGTCCTTTCATTTTTCCGTTACATGTTTAGCCAACGGACACTCAGAATTAATGACCCTTTAAAATAAATATGAAAGACATAACGCGTCAATGGAAGGGATTAAATGGTAGAGCGGAGTCATGTCCTAGGGAGATAACCGCCTAATCTGTTTGAAGAGAATAGAGCATTGGGTATCTATCCTAGATATTTGCACACCGGGGGCGCGAACCCACGCACGATACGTCGCCTGGTAAAGCATAATCGACAAAAACCGCGAAGGCTGACCACCAAACAATTCGGGTGTCACCCAATACAAGAAAAGGGCAGCCCTGTTTCCGGAAACACCGCAAAACAGTTACTCATCAAGTAATTTCGTGAGAAAATGGTGTTTTCGTGAATAAGAACATAGTTATTGGATGCAATAAATAAACAGAGCATTTTGTTTAACCACTTTTATTTAAAAATCTGCTGACAACCTATTTATTGCCTGCAGACTGAATTTTTGGAGGCTTCTTGTGATGGCTTGATTTGTTTTGTTTTTTATCTGCCAAATGTATTTGTTTAATATTACGAAGGCAGCATTATTTTTTGTTAAAAACTAGAGGACAATATTGTTTCGGTGATAAGCAAAGCAAGCCATCTATTTTTTCCTAAAAAACATAGCCCCCCCCCCCCCCCCTGTATATATCAAATGAGCCGTCCCTAAGTTTGCAAACATTACGGCCTCGTCAAGTCGACCGGCGGTTGTTTATCTGAAAAATTGCTATAATGGCAACTTAACTTAGAAAGATGCTTTGATAAGATACACTCTATATGATACACTCTTGATAAGGTGTCCAGAGTCCATGTCTCCCAACAGATACAATTGATAAATACCGCACCTTTTTCATATGCTTGCCTATTTAACCAGGCTCATTGTGTGGACATTTCCACGTCAGCCCACGTCATACTGAGCCGGGGCGCACATGATTTATTTATGGCATACCCTGGCTCTTTTTATTTGAGTTAAAATATGGTAAACAATAGTTACGTAAACAGAACTGGCATGTTGTCTACAACCCCATTTTTGTCAGTGCATAAACGGCAAACATGCTGTAGAAGCGAGCTGACTGTTGCTGCAGCCTTGTGAAACTGACGAGTACATGGTGATGAATGGCGGACGCGAAAGGCCACTGACCCTGTAAATGTACAACCACTGCCGTCTGCGCATAAAGTGACGTCACGGCGTCTGCTTCCTTTTTACAACAAATAACCCGAGCGCGTGCTTCCAAGGTGTAGAACAAAAGAAGACATTTTGTATTACTGTCGTGCAGCATTTTTTTTTTTTAAATGGATGTTGCCGAGGCTGCGTTGCTGCGATATGTCACGTCCTTATTGCGTTCATAGGAACCGGCTTGGTGCGACTTCGTGGTATTGCTACTTAACCTTAATGAAGACGTTTTCACCCCACGTTTCATCTCAAAAGGCGGTGACACGTGCCTCGGTCGGTTTAATTTACTTGCTCGTGTTTAAGACCACGTCGTCTGCTTACCAAGAAACAATGGTGCCATCAAAAAGAAAGACCCAAAAACTTAACGTTTCATTGGACGTCGTATGGAGTCACTTCTATCGTCCACGCCAATATAGAGACCGGAGGGGAAATAATAAAAAAAAAAAATGGCGGTAAGAAAATGTCGCTGCCCTGGTCCGTTCTCCCTTGGCAACGACCTGTCCGCTGACAGCCGCAATGTTCTTAGTTGCAGCTTATTGGCAGATAGCAGCTCTCTGATTTAATCTCTGTGGAACACACAACGCATAATTATCGTCGGACTTCTTTTAGTCCGCCCCCCCCCTAGGTTCTTCTCCACCTCCGCCCCCTGTCACTGCCCCACGCCCCTCCCACTCCTCCACCCCCTCCCCCCAAGCCGCACAATATCCAGCCGGCCCCCGCTAGTCTACCTCTGTGTGTTGACTCCTCTATATCTTTGCCTTTCCTCTGTTCCATTATTAAATGTTCAATATGATAATGACGTCGCAGCCGTCGCGGAAATAATTGGCTACTCGTTGCTAATTGGCTGTCACATTGAAAGGGGCAAGGGGTATTTCCGTTCCTCGGGATTGGGCTTTTCAATTCACCGTGAACTGGGAATAAGGAAAATAATTCTTCGTGAACTGGGAATGGGATATTAGCCGACCGCCGTGATCGATGATTTTCATTAATCGTGAACTGGGAATTTGAATATTAAATAACCTTTAATTGGGTATTGGCCATTTTACATCATGTATCCGCCTCTTCCATTGTATACGGGGACTTCTCCTTTTAATTCATCGTGACCTGGGAATAAAGAAATGTATTCTTCGTGACTTGGAAACACGACCCCCCCCCCCCTCCCTAGGGAATGGCAAGCTTTGAACTAGTTGAATCAGTTCCAGCCAGCCTGTATTTAATAGGCCAGAGTTTAATTATTGAGCTTCAGCCTGAGCGTATTTCATGTCTTCCAGCCGCCAGCCAGAGTGTATTTAATGAGCTCCAGCCGCCAGCCAGAACCAGTGTATTTAATGAGCTCTAGGCGCCAGCCAGATTCTATTTAATGAGCTCCAGCTGCCAGCCAGAATCAGTGTATTTAATGAGCTCCGGCCGCCAGCCAGAACCAGTGAATTTATCGCGCTCCAGCCGCTACCCAGAACCAGTGTATTTAATGCGCTCCAGCCGCCACCCAGAACCAGTGTATTTAATGCGCTCCAGCCGCTACCCAGAACCAGTGTATTTAATGCGCTCCAGCCGCCACCCAGAACCAGTGTATTTAATGCGCTCCAGCCGCCACCCAGAACCAGTGTATTTAGTGAGCTCCAGCCGCTACCCAGAACCAGTGTATTTAATGCGCTCCAGCCGCCACCCAGAACCAGTGTATTTAGTGAGCTCCAGCCGCCACCCAGAACCAGTGTATTTAATGCGCTCCAGCCGCCACCCAGAACCAGTGTATTTAATGCGCTCCAGCCGCCACCCAGAACCAGTGTATTTAGTGAGCTCCAGCCGCCCGCCAGAGTGTATTTAATGAGCTCCAGCCGCCACCCAGAACCATTGTATTTAATGAGCTTCAGCCGCCAGCCAGAGTGTATTCAGTGTGATCCAGCCGCCAACTTAAGTCCGTATTTTATGAGCTCCAGCCGCCAGTGTCACAGTGGATCTAGTGAGTTGCAGCCGCCACGGAGCGTTGACCATGTTCCGTCTGCAGGGTTGGGATCATCTGCGGTCACTCGGCTTTTTGCTCGGTTTATCGATTGTGAGCGGCTGTTTTGTCTGGCTGGCGTCTGGGTGCAGCCGTGAATAGTGTGTACTGACACTAAACGTGTACTGCCAGCCAGCCAGCCACCCAGCCCTCGTAGGGACACCGCCACCACCTGACGTCACATCGCGGGTGAAAGAACCGATCGGGCAACGTCCCCGGGCATATACATACATACATACATACGAATATATATCTTAGTTATGTAGGTGCATATGGCGTGAATCAAGCGATGATGCCAACAACAATAATGCCACCCCTCTCATCGTCAATGACAATTAAGCCAGCTTCATTATCCGTGGATAACACCTAGATAAGTAACCCCTAGGGTCACCCAACCACTTTCATCGCTCAGCCACCCTCCCACCTCCCCCCCTACCCAGGGAGTGGCTGGCTAGTCGACTGGCGGGATAACGTGAAGCGGAAGACACATCGAGCAGAGTTTCCACGTAATGCGTTCCGAGTCTTCCAGTAGCTCGTGTCGACACTCATCACACGTCGGTAACGTTTCCCTTGGCACCGTTCGCCCATGATTTATAGATGGGTGAGCTGTTTTTTTCCCCTTGGATTTCGCTCCTGGCAATAGGTCCCTCCTAGCTCTCGATCGGTGAATCGGATATGTTTTTCCCCTATCTGACTGGTCGTCCAGTTCTTAGACGCACTAAAGACCCGACCAGGTGCACTTTCTGGTGATTATCTCGAGAACTTCTTTCCGGTGGTCAGATAATTTTTGGTCGAGTCAATTTTCTTCCACGCTAAAATAAAAATAAAATTAGTTTTTGCTGTTCTTCTATTGCACTCCCCGACTCCATTTGCAGTTTTTTTGTGTTCTATTGCAACCGCCGTCTTCTTCTACATGTTTTCCCTATCTTGTTTTGCTCCGATCTTGTCTTGTGTCTCCTTGCACTATTTGTATCTGCACGGTTTTTCATATGGTTGATGGACTTGACATTACTGATTACGTACACAACAAGGCACATACCAAACGGAACACGGCTTTACATAAAACGGACTTCAGGACATATCGACTCTTAATTTGTTGAAATCACGTAAGCCAAAAGCCCAAATGGGGACTTTGGGAACTCGCATTAATAATAATAATGCTTACTGTCCAAGGTATGCATCTCAAGTAAAGATAAAAAATATAACATAGACAATAACGGAAGCCGACGCTTATAATGCTGCATAAAATGGAACTTTACAGGCCGATCTATTCAGATACCCCCCCCCCCCCCCACCTCCCACCACCCTAAAAAAAGCAAAAAAAGAACATGAAAGTTACATGAAAGGGCCACTGTAGTATGCTTTACTTTACCACAAATAATTAATGTGAAAAGCGTATCTCGTCCCACGTAATGTATATAAATATAATGGGGTGTGGCACTATTTAGCCAGTGCTGCTGTGTTCATGTATATATGCATGTATGTATTGTAACGTTTGGACATTTACACATATTTTGTGTTCGCAACTACCGCAGCATTGTATATATATATATTATTGTTTTGTTTACGGTGCAATTTCGTTAACACGACGTTCCCATAGACCTAGACATATGTTTTTATTGGAAGCATCAATTATTTATTATTGTTTCAGACCTATTCACGACGCTGTAGACAACAACCATCTGGAGATCGTTCGCCTTCTGTTGTCCACCGGCGCCGACCCAACCATCGCCAACTACTCGGGTCGCACACCACTAAAGCTGGCTCGCTCGGAGGAAATGCGCAACTTCTTACTGGGTAGGTGGCGTGCAACATTGGACGGTCAAAATGGATGATGTTAATTTGGGACCCCCTCCCCTCGGTCGTTCGTCCATGTAAGGGCGAACCATTGTTTCAGCATAGCTCACGTATTACTCTCGCCTAACGTCTACTACAATAATACGTTTCGTGGGTTTTCACATGAAAGATGGACCCCCCCCCTCCCCCCCCCCCCCCCCTCCCCGGTCTAGTATACACCTAAGATGAAATACACGTCCAAGCACCGTGTACACCCGACTGAACTGGAACCACCAGTTTTATATAGCGGTATACATGTATATACAATTTTTTGGTCCAATCTGTCATGGAAAACACGTGAAATTCCTAGTCTATACTAATAGCTACTGATATCGGCATTGGTGTCTTCACTAATTGCCATATGGGATGCGTTTTCTAAAGACCATGACGTTAATCCCCATATGGGATTTAATTTAAATTTAATGGTTCAATTATTAGAATATCGTCTATACCTTTAATGACAGTGCTACGGTGCCGTCATCAATTTGTGTTTATTGTGACGTTTTCAGCATATCTGGCTGACGTCAGAGGCGAGGAGGAGCACGCTCTCCTGTGGGAGCAGCCCTTTGTGTACTCAGATACTGGTACGTTTAATAAACACATCTGCGCCACCTATCGGCAAAATCAAGCGGGCGATTGTAGAAATATCGACAACTGTTGAAAGTTAACGCACATCCGTCCTCATAAAATAACGTGAATATCGATATATCTGTGAACGTTTTGTTACGAATCGATTTGCTATAGACGAAGTTTTTATTGATGAACTTTTCCCCTGGGATCATATTGCGACCAGTGTCCCAGCTCCAATTCATTAAGAACCGGTATCGGAGGCAAGCTTTTCACAACCCGCGTTTGCTATGCTATGCTATGCTATGCTATTATGTATTACCGTTATTACGGCTGTTAACATCTGCCCTACTAGGCTATAAACAACCATATAAACCGTTTTTTCTTCCACTCCCTGCTGCTTTTAATTTCCTTTTTTTTCTCGGGGAGTTTTCTCTCTAAATTCTTCCCCCGATACTCCCGCCATACGTCATTTTCCCCCCAAAGTAACTATCGCATAAAGCCATCGATGTAGCGTTGCATTCCCATCTGGCCATTGACTATAATGCTTAGACAAGGCGTCATATATAACTCGGGGAAGGACGTCATTAAGTCTCGCTGTGATGCTGTAGCGATGGATATATACCGCCGCTAGAGGGCGTGAAGTACGTCTTGTTGTGTCGAGATAAAACACGGAACAGAGCGTAAGCGTCAAGGCTCCATAACGTAGTGTATTGTATCGTTTTTACGCCGTCGACTCGCTATTTCCGACAGATGTGATGTGATTACATATAATGACCCGCGTCGTGCACCCTCTTGGCAGGATTCTGGTAATTGACTTACTTGCCGCACGGCCACGGCTTCTGAAATTGCCTCTCAGGGGTTTGACCTTACCCCGACCTTGGAGGGGGGGGGGGGGGGCGGAGGGGGGCTTACGCAAAGTAAATGTCTGGCTTTTCGCCACAATATTTTACGCAATATACATTTGAAGCATCTTGGACTTATGGGGGCTGAAATGACAACCTTTGACTCCTAAATGTAACACTCGGAGACTTATTGGTGCTGGTGCGGATTCATAAGATGTTTTATATGCCCACACATTTCTCTATCTGTATATGTGTATTTATATCCACATGCATGTTTTATTGGAAATAAACTCTGTAGCATATGAGAGCATAAGCAATTTGGGCTTTGGACTAGCGAATTTGGACGAAAGAAACTATATCGCTGGTGGCCATTGAGCCCAGGACGGGCGGCTTAGCGCGCCGTTGTTAAAAGTAAAGGTTAACGTCCATTCGGTGTCGTGAGGCACATGAAATGGGACTGGGCAGGTCGGGCAGTGGCTTGAGGCTTGACTGCTTCAAACATGATGCGAATGCTCATCATGAGCCAACGAGCCAGCCCGCCACCCAGCCATCCAGCCACCCACCCACCCAGACATCCAGCC
The DNA here is from genome assembly GCA_964019135.1 of Arenicola marina. Lineage (NCBI taxonomy): Eukaryota > Metazoa > Annelida > Polychaeta > Arenicolidae > Arenicola > Arenicola marina. The sequence goes on along the minus strand of OZ025254.1, from coordinate 27,234,242 downwards.
ACCCACCCACCCAGCCATTCAGCCAGCCGTCCATCCATCCATCCATGTATCCACCCACCCAGCCATCCATCCAGCCACCCAACCCGCCATCCAGCCACCCAGTAGTGCGGTCGGGGTGGGCTTGGTAGAGGGTGGCGGTGTGTGGGGAGGGGCGGTAGTGGGTGGCGGTGTGTGTGTGTGTTGGGGGGGGGGGGGTGTTGGTGTAATTACGACTAAAACGTCTGGTGTCGTTTGTCCTCTTTTACAGGTAAGCCGTGCGGCTTCCACACTCTGGGTGTCCCGGATGGAAGGGGCTGGGTCGACGGCGACGAAGACCCGGATGACGGAGACGCGGCGGCCATCTTCTTCGACTTCTCGGAAAAGCCCTTCCCCGTGTGCCTGTCCCTTTGTCTGGAGCCCAGCCTTGGGTACGTATACCGCGTGGCGGGGGGGGGGGGGAACGGAATGGGATTGATACTATGAGGGGGGGGGAGGCGGTGGGGTGGCATGCGCTTGGAGAGGGGGGTGGCGTCGTCGTCGTGATGAATCAGGAGAGGTGGGGTTGGTGAAAGGGAACGGGTGGGGAGGGGGAGGGCCCCCCTCCCCCTACGGGCAATCGTAGTCGGTTAACTCAGGTAATAGGACGCACCACGTGTATTCCTCACCTGGTCTCCACGCTTTTATATGTCTGAGTCGCGTCTTTGATTCGAGACGCTCACGTCTTTGAACTGAAGGCTTGTCATGTAGGTCGACTCTGAACTAAAGGCTATTCCTGTAAGGTCAAGTCTGAACTAAAGGCTAGTCCTGTAAGGTCAAGTCTGAACTAAAGGCTAGTCCTGTAAGGTCAAGTCTGAACTAAAGGCTAGTCCTGTAAGGTCAAGTCTTTACAGAAAACCGGACACCGGGGACATCCAATCTGGGAAATGAGGCTTAGGGAGGGTAATTTTTCTCCTGATGACATATCGTTTGGGCTTTTTTTGGGGTGTGTGTGGGGGGGGGGGGGGGGTACTTTTGTCTGTATATTGTATGTTATTACCGATATCCCCGTATAATAAAACAAACACCAGGTTGTGAATGACCCGAAATAATCCAAGCTAGAAGTGAGCAGCGACTGGCACTACAAGACAAATACGAGGAGATATTTGGCTGTAACAGTAATGGCACGTGCAGCCGAGGCGGCGAGCTTATCAAACAAATACGAGGGCCTGGCACGGGGAAAAGGATCGGCGAGAGGCCGGAGGTGGGGGGGGGGGACTTGGGGGTCCGGGGAGGGGGTCTGGGAGGGGGCGACGTTGAGTGGGTGTTAACATTAAATTTGGACGTCACGGTGGTTTACGCGGCCGTAAAGCGTCGTGAGTTAATGAATTGGCAAGGACGGCGAGAATTATCTGGAGGCTATTTCAGTTTGTGGAATTGTTATAAATGAGCACGTCGAGCGGACGCCTCGTATTTCTCATCGTGCCAAGTTCGTGTTGATCGAGTATGAACAGAACGGGTGTTTTTTTTGTGTGAAGTCAAGCAAAACCCGCCGAAGAGTCGTATAAAGAGTAACGCTGTATCCCACCACACACCCCGGCCTTCGCAATTTGTTTAGTGGAACTGTGCTGTTTTCGACTTTTTATTCACTGTAATTTTTGTTACGACAGTTCCAAGAATCCGCACCCTTTCACAAGCTCCTGCCACAACATAACAATAATACCAAATGTATTGGTGAGATACTCAATCAAGTATTTGTCCTCTCGTGGCAGTAGGGTTCACATCTGGGCAATGTATTACAAATCAGAATAACTTCATAGATGTTTCGCGCTGCACTATTTACATGGGCCGTATTTATAATCGCCACTTAGGCAACGATAATAGACTTCGAAGCTTTGTCGAATGATTATCGGGTTCAACATACATAAGTATTCACTCAAGAGGTTGATTTTGGTTTATGAATACCGCCCCCACTTGTCTATATGGTCTCTAGACATCTTCCGCTCATGCTTTGTTTTTTTCTGTCAAATGACGTTTAATCAGTTTCATCAATGTGCGATTAGGAGATGTTACACTTAGATTTCTGATGAATCTCATAATGCACGTCAAGTGTTTTTGGGGGGTATATGTGTATTTGATGATTCGTAATTCCATTAAAGTTGCATGTCGAGCTCTTTCCCGCCAAAATTAAAGAGGTCAAAATACAAATAAGAATCAGTCCTAGAATCATTCAAGACTTCTTTTGTCTATACTCCACCCATGCCAGACTGCCAAATAGTGTCTCTTAGCCTTGCCCGTGATATCAATTTACCACAAGTTTTCATTTTAGTAGTAAACGTCATCAGTTTGTGTGCTTCGCGTTGCTTTGGTATAAGTAGCAGTACAGCGACCGAGTTCTATGGTGTCCCGGGATAGACACGTTTGCCACACCATAGCCGAAACGGCGATGTTTATCAGGTTTTTGAATTCATAGAATGAAACAATCGAGTTTTCTGCAAATTTTGATATAAATTTCGCCTGGGCTTAGTTTTGGCGGGAAAGAACTCGACATGCAACTTTAAGTCAGTCAATAATCACTGAAATGTAGCCGTATTAAATATTTTAACACATTTGCCTTGGGCGTTCCAGATGCCGTAATTACCACCTCGTGAGTGACGTAGTAGCGTGGCAGGGCGCCACCGTGCGGCCAGACGACTTCGTCCTCCTCAACGGAGATCTGCACTTCGCGGAGCTCAGCCGCCAGGAGCTGCTACGCCGCCTGGTGGACGAGGACGGCGGCGCGGAGGTGGTGCTGAGCCGGGCGAGCGCCCAAAGTCTGGCCGCCCGCCTCCAGCGGGAGGGGGTCGGCCAGGACGACCGGCCCTTACCCCTCGTAGAGGTCGATCGCGCCCTGTGTAGCCTCATGGATATCCCCCGGCTCATGTCCCCTTCGCTTGAAGATGATTCGCGGCGTTGTTTCCACCAGGGGTCGTTGCCCAAAGAGAAGGAGAGTGATCCTGCGCCGTTGTCGCTGGCAACTTCCGGTTGTGGCCGGTCCGGACGTGACGTCATTTCGCAGGGACAGGACCCCGGTGAATCGGTCGACGCCATCGATAGGATACGTCTATTGCAAGTGGCGACATCTGGCGAAAGAGAAGTGAAGGGTGAAGAAAGTGTTTGGGATTACTCAGAAGCGTCCGAGGATTTAAAAGAAGAAGAAGGATGGAATACAGAGATAATACCTAAAGGTGCCCAGATCACGCCGTCCGCAAATAGACCCATGAATAGCCAAAAGGACAGTGAAGATTTTATCATGGATGACAAAATTAAAATGACTGATGGAACCGCCGTCCCATCGGTCAGTCTTAACCATCAAGGCCCCAAGGATTCGTGCTCAGCCCGCCTTAGCATCACTGCCAGTTCCGACCCTACGGTCGGAGTGGGCGCCAATAATGCGACCGGAAATCGGGATACGGCGTCCAATGGCTCACCAACTGGTTCGAACTGTAGCCCCGGACAAGGCTTGAATACCGCCAATCAAATCGTTCCTAGCACAACATCGAAAAGTCGGGAGCCGTCTCCACTGCCTGCCTGTGGACCCTCTCCCTTACCCACGTCACAAACCGGAAGTGACGCAGACCGCGGACCCTCTCCTCCAACTACGTCACAAACCGGAAGTGACGCAGGCCGCGGACCCTCCCCCTTACCGCCATCACAAACCGGAAGTGACACGGGCCGCGGACCCTCCCCCTTACCGCCATCACAAACCGGAAGTGACGCGGGACACGGACCGTCCCTCTTACCTACCTCACAAGACGCCGCGAGTCTGGAATATGACGCCATATTAGATCGCGCATGCGCCGCGCGCGCTAAAGAAAAGCTCAAGAAATGGAATCAGTGGAAAAGCGCGCATTCACAGAAAAGCGAAAAACCGGCAGTCGTCGTGACCCCGAAGAAAGAGGCCCCGCGTGCGACCTCACCTAAGGGTCGCGGCAGACTCAGCCCCCGACTTAACGGATGTTCTGTGTCGCTGGTGGATAACGTCACTTCCGGAATCTACCGGGCGCAACTCGGTCGCGCGTCGCCCGTCGTCACGGTAACGCCTCGAGCGGCGGATTGCTCGCCCACATCGTCGCGGCCTTCCGAAAATTCCGGGGAGGAATTTCCCCGCGAGGTGTCGTCGTCGTCGTCGTCGCCGGTTTCGCGACGGGTGACGTCATCAAGTCCCTCATCTCTTTGTGGCCCTCGCTCAAAAAGTCCCGCCGCGATAAGCGTGCGCGCGCAGAAGCCGCCGCCCGGTGATAAGAGTTTTGCTCCGCAGACGCTGGAAAAGGGAAGTGTCGGCAAATCGGGGGACCGATGTGACGGCGACAGCCGCAGCCCTGCGGTGAGTGACCCGGGCGAGGCGTCCTTGGCGGCCGTCAATTGTGGCGTGAAGGCAAAGGCCCGTGGGTTATTATCCCCTCCTCCTTCCCCTCCTCCCGCTGTTGCTGGTACACCGGGTGGAACAGGTGACGGCGCGGAAAGAATTTGTTCTCACACCGTCGGCGAGCCAGCCGTGAGCGGTGACGGCGCGCCAGCGAAGGAGAGTTCTGCCGATCCTGCGGTATCCATCTCCACGGCGGCACGGGTTGACGCGGGTGAGGATGAGCGTGTAAAACCTAAGAAGTCTAAAGGGGACCCACTCGGATGTCCTTCAGTTGTAAGTCAACAAGGGACAAAGTCCGAGAATCCCGTGGGAGATGGTTCCGGAAACAAGTCTGAATCACGTGTATCCAGAGCCTGCGCCTCTCCCACCGGTGGCCCAAAATTCGTGACGTCAGAAACGGTCGATGGGGGTGGTTCGGCTCCCAATGGAGGTACGACAAATTCCGTGGCGTCGTCAGAAGATGTGAAAGGAGCTAAATCGACTCCTGGCGTAGGTGCTACAAAACCCGTGACGTCAGAAGTAGTCAATGGAGCTGGGTCGACTCTCAGGGAATGTACGACAAAATCGGTGACGTCAGAAGTAGTTAATGGGATTGGTTCAACGTTTGAGGAAGGTACGACAAAACCCGTGACGTCAAAAGAAGTTACTGACGTTGGATCGATTCGTGGCGGAGATGCAACGAAACCAGTGACGTCAGAAGAAGTTAATGGCCTTGGTTCCGCGTCCAGGGAAGGTACGGCAACATCTCCCGACGCAGGTATGACGTCAGAAATAAGTGGCATTGGAACCACTGTCGGCGAAGTTACCCCGATACCCGTGACGTCAGAATCAAATGAGATCACGGGACCGCCATCGATGGAAACTCCTATTGTGGGTGATAACAACGAAAAGGATAATCGCGGCTCTGATGACGACACCAGATCACGTGGACCACGCGGTTGGCAAGGTAACATCAGCGACGTCAGCGATGGCCGATGCGCCGCTGCCGCCGCCGACGACGACACTAGCGACACCTTCCGGGAGAAGACAGACGCGGAACGTGAGCGCGAATCCGTCATGGCGGCCAGTGGTGGTACCGCGTCGCTGCATTCCGCCGGGGAGGGCGCTGAACCATCACTTCCGGTCCTGGAAAATCTATTCGAGGACTGCGAAGTGTCCGTCAACAAGACGAAAACGGGTGACGAGGCTTGTGGGGATGACCCAGAAATGCCTGAGCTTACCCTGTGCGCCTACTGATCAGCCCGACAGAACTGTCCCTGACGCCTATACCCGCTGGACCATATATATATATATATGCCTAAGGAGCCTAGGTTAAAGTTACTCATACAGCACTATTTTCCATGAGGAACCCAAATACTTTTTCCATTGAAAAAGATGTATTTATATCCTTAGCACATAGGTACACATAGATTGTATGCGACAAAATAACCGGACATGTTGCTAAACCACGTTTATTTGCCAAATTGATGCATCTCTTGTGGAAAAGTGTGGTTTTCTTTAAAATGTTAACAATACAGCATTTATTTCCTTTTGTAACATATGATAGACATCTACTTCTCGTAGAGTTAACCTGGACACGGAAATTGTGTCTAGAACGTTTTCGATAATATTTAGAAAATCATGATGTAGGTGAAATATTGCTGTATGAGCAGCTTTAAGGACACGAAAGGCAAAATCCTGTCGCGCAGGCTTTGATCTATTGAAGCCAACGAATAAATATGCCACCTTTAGGGTTTTCATAAGAAGTAGTCCTGGTTCATGTTAACGTCTTCATACGGTAGCGTTATTCAGTTATATATCAGATATCAGGAGATGTTTCTCGTCTTGTTGCGTCTTAATGGCTCCGAGACGCCAGCGTCTTTGATCATTTGCCGACGTCAGATATGCGTATTCCAGCATCAATTTGCTCATTGCTTCTCGCTCTATTGAGTATAAACACGTCGGGATTCATATATCATTATCCGAATTGACGGTAAACGTTTTGTATATTAGTGACCAGCTAACAGTGTGTGGTATAAACGACGAGCAGTATTTATTTATCCTCTCTCGTGCAACGAAACTGGTAAAGGGGTCGATCAAAGGTCGATGAGCGATATTAGGACGTAATAGGATGACATTGTTGTCCGACAACGCTTGTCATGCATTGCACATCTGTTCAAAGCGTAAAACATATTCCAGAAAGAAATTTACATGGGTGGTCTGTTTCACTGGAGAAATGATATTTGCTAAATACTGAGATATTATGGACACTTTCGCGCGTACTGCATGATACCGGAAGAAGAGCAGCTACCCGTTTTGGTTTGGTAATAGCTTCATCACAGTGTCGAGCTGCTTGATTCTTGCCCTGTTATCTAGATACCTTCAATGGAAATGTGTTTCACGCATATAATGGGGCCGATTGGGTCCACGGAAGGAGTCGACTTCGAGTGAGTTAACTCTTAAACCTAGTCGGCTAAACGAGTGATTCCTCCAGCTAAGGCTGGTACGACTCCTCGCTGTTACATTCGTCAGTTTACATATAGTTTGATTGTATCCGTTTTGTAAAGGTTGATTTGTAAGTCAACGCGATTTAGTATTTTGTGAATATCATTACCCGGCCGGGTAAATGGGGGCTGGGGGTGTGTATGTATGTGTGGGGGAAGCACGTGTTTTTGGTACTCGTAATGTGTATAGAACGGTTCGCCCGTGTTTGTGTTTGGGCGGGGGCGTTATCTCGTGGTACAGAGCGACTCATTGTGATAAATATCTCGTCTTGTGTCCATAAAAAAAACAGTGATATTGAATACAGCCTTAATTGGTCATTTGTTTGTTTCTTTGTATAGAAAGTGTTCGATTATTGCGAACTTCAACGTCTAAATTTAACCGTTTGAACGATACTACTGAAATATGCTGGCGAAACCATGGTGTCGATCGGTCAGATCGGTGGGGGGGGGGGGGGGGCACGGAACCCCACATCTCCTTGTTGCCCCTATGCCGGTTCAGTAAAAGCTAAATCCGGTCCCTTAATTACCAATTTGATGGTAAGCCGGTACTCTGCACCCTACTCTATTTGCGGTCCTGATTAACTTGATTACCCAGAGAGTCGCAACAAATAGCCGGGTTGCGTGTATCGATGGCTGTAACCAGAGATCGTTTACCGAGAACTAGACCGATAACCAGATAATTTTATCGCCAGTTCCGTGGAAGCGAAGTTTTAAATGCGCATCGAGATATCGCCCGTGGCGGGGTATCACGTGACGTCACGCACGGGCCGAATCCTTTCCTGTTTGGTAATAAACGACGGGAGATATTTCTGATTACTAAACCTGCCAGCGCGGAAAAGTTAAACCTCGATCAAAATACAGCCGAAAGAACGCGTATTATTAACAACTGCATAAAAAAAGGTTAGAAAACATCAATACAGTGACGTCATATAGGCTGTGACGTTTGCACAGCTTCACCATGCGGCCAAGTTAGCCCCTTGACAAGCGGCTCCATGATATCTATGTTGTCGCCTACTTCCTTAATGCATTTGCACACTCGCTCGCCAGGGCGGCGGTGCGCAAATTGGTACAAGATGTTTTTTTGCTGTATTAAATACACAGAGCTCGTTATTTCTATGTTTTATTCTTGAAAATTATAATGTTGCAAGAAATTTCATTTGATTTTACCGTTTTTCAAGAATCTTGAAATTTGCCCCTCGGCCGACAGCAGCGGTAAAAGCGGACCTTGCGTAGCGCCACCGTGCGGGGAGCTTGGACAAGCGGAAGGACCGAATTCGAACCAATACGATATTCCGCTATTGCGTCATTATCTCTGGGGAATACCATAGACATCAACGGGCCAATATACAACTCAGAACTGTCGCCCCCTTTAAGCGGCAATGAAAAATTGCACCTTAAAGTTTATACTGGTACCAGTCCTCCAGACGGCAGCAATGGCCAGGAATCAGGCTAGTGACAAAACTAGGCTCCTGCCGTCAGTCATTTTCATCCACTGATGGCCCTCGCCATGGGCCCTCGCGAGACATCAGACGAGACTGTGAAGCGGCTGAGTAAACACATCCTGCAGATACTGATGCCCCGCTGGATCAAAGGCCATTCATTACCATAGTCAAATGAACCCCATGTAACTCAGTCGGTAGCGCATTGAACCTCGACATACAAAACCTGGATGCATTCTGGCATTTGAATCTGGTTTATTTCATCCTCACACTTCATTACCTCATCCGAGGTCAATCGCAAGCAATGCAACCTAAATAAATATACGGACAGTGTCCGTTCTAGGAAAATCCGCCTTCTCTGAGTAGTTTACATTAGTAAATATGTGTATACTAGGTTACAATATTAAATATTCATATAATATAATAGTTTATGATAGTAAATATTTATATACTAGTTGAAGTAGTAAATACGTATATATGCTAGTTTACAGCAGTTCATATTAATATACATGTACTAGTTTACAATAGTAAATATTTGTATACAAGTTACAGCAGTAAATATGTATATATACTAGCGTATAGCAGTAAATCTTTAGATACTATTTTACAGCAGTAAATATTTATATACAAATTTTATATTGTAGTAAATATTGATACATCAGTTTACTCGGCTATATATACACTAGTGTACGTTTGTAAATATACCCCAAAACGCGCATGCGCACCACAAGCTCCGTCTGTCTGATTTTATGGGAGTGAAATTACCGGCGCGTTCACCCAGGAAGGGGGTGATGGGGGACGGGGGAGGCGGGGGGGGGCAATGGATATTTCCGTCTCTCGGGAATGGGCTTTTCATTTCACCGTGAACTGGAAATGAGGAATAATTCTTCGGGAACTGGGAATGGGATATAAGGCGACAAGGTGAACAAGGATGTGACAAGGATGCGGCCTTCATCAAGCGTGAATTGAGAATTTTAATACTGAATATCCGTGAATTGGGAAATCGCCAATTTATAAGATGTATCCGCCCCTTCCATTGTATGCGCAGAGTTCTCCATTTAATTCATCGTGACCTTGAAATAAAGGAATTCTTCACGACCCCCCCCCCCCTCCCCCTTGAAGCTTCATCTTGCCATACCGGGGCCGCGTTCAGCCCGCATCACGGTCGACCTGCGCTCTGTGCCCCCCACCCCCCCCGCATTCAAATGATGTGCCCCCTGACCTCTTCCTTGCATATTGCAATGCATCAAGAACAAGTTTATTTGTTCTTTCTTTATTTTACCGACGATTATAGTGTGCAAATAATACGGAACGTGCAGCTCCGTTACCGTCTCTGGCTTGTACACGCATTTTGTTCGTGCTATTGTTGCGTAATCTATTGTGCCCCCCCGCCCCCCCCCCCACCCCCCACACACACCCCTTTCAAGAATTTTTGCACACGCCACTGACAGCAAACCATTTTCATTTGTGGGGGCATGTCCACTAAGCAATTATCCCTCTAATTTCCAAATGGCAGCACAATCTACATAATGTAAACTATTGATCGATAATGGATGATTCAAGACTGCAGGGCACCTAGTGCGTGTACTAACTACCTTGGGCAAACGTCTGTAAAATAAACACATAAAGTACCCTACTTATAAGATCACAATGAATTCACGTGGGCTGGTCATTATTGAATCAAATAAAGGTAAATTTGCCAATCATCAGAGTATCGATGAAGCAAGCTTATCCCTCGTGAACATGGCACCGTCTGGTGAAAAAAGGACTTGTTTTGGGAGACATGCAGACGTCTGTCAGTGTAATAAATTGATAACAGCCTGTCGACTGCACCATTAACTGTTATAGTTACGTACCGTAAAATCGATGACGGTAATCCCTTCTGCATAGAGGAGTTTTATTAGAGAATCGTATAGCTGCTACCAATCTGGTAACAGCCGGTGGTGGTTGATATAACCATGGATAGTAGGCCAAGTTCCCGGTGTGTCGTCCAAGATATGGTTAATTGCCTTCACCGCTTTAAACGCTCAGGGCGATGGGCTGTTTTTTTTTTTGCGCCATGGGACGTTTTACGCAACGGAACCTGGCCCAACGGAACATCGCGCTACGGAACGCGGCGCCAAGGAATGCTACGAAACGTGGCGCTACGCAACTGGGCGCTACGCAACGCGGCGCTACGCAACGCGGCGTTAGCCCTACGGAAACTAAACGCGATGCTACGGAACGCGGCACTACGCAACACGGTCGTAAAGAACACATCGGACGGTTTTCCTTCCCACAATGCACTCGCAGCAACACATCATTGCAATTTTATCATCACCTTCACGGGGAGTTTCAAATCAAAACGAATTAACAAAGCTAGAAGATAGTAACGAAACTATTTGTGAAAATAATGTCATTGGTTTTAACCGTATATAGATCTCAAAAGCCTACGCATTCCAACTTGATTGGGTATCAACAACTGAATGGTATCACATGAAACCCTATTTGCGGTCACCCTCCTTTTTGTTATATTCATGCCCTTGACTGCGACATACCGTTGCATAACCGTATGTTTTGTTCCGTTTTGTCTCACTGAAACTCAGCTCATTGAAGTGGCTTTTCATTCGTCAAGCGTTTAAGGAAGTGTGCGAATAAGTGGAGTCGCAACTAGGTCAGACAGGCTCATGCATGAGCAGAGTTCCGCATAAATTAATCGTTATGAAGAAAAGTCTGCACTACATGTATCTGGCTTAATCTTAAAACAAATTGAAAATAGCTCAGGCGAAGTTCGTAGCGATAAATGTCTATAAAAAAACCTTGATCTGGTCGGTTTGGAATGGACTGCCGCAGGTGTATACTGCACTTAAATGGCGAACACAGTCTTTTTGTTTCAACCCAAATATGCCGGTGGTAGGATGAGGGCTGAGCGGCGAGGCAGAAAGAAGCCGGCGTCATAATGTCCCCTAGCAAGTGTGCACGTGGCGACGCGTGACGTCATAATGTCCCCCAGCAAGTGTGCACGTGGCGACGCGTGACGTCATAATGTCCCCAGCAAGTATACATGTGGCGACGCATAAATGACTAGGGGCCTGGTTGGTTATTCAGGACGCTTTAACCATGTTTGGTCATATCGCGTCAATGGGAGAAGGACGGGAGAGTGGAGCCATGTCCTCGGGGGTAACCCCCTACTCTTTACGAAGAAAGACATGGGATCTTTATCCTGCGACCACACAGACATGGCCGCAACGGGGTTCGATCCACGTGCCGTTAGGCCCTCAGGTGGCCAGATCACTCAATGCGAGCGCTCTATCCCACTGAGCTGTCGCGCCGGCCCCGACTGGGTGCCTGGAAATTGGGGTCCAGTGTCCAGGATAGATTTTACGTAAATATATTATTTTCAATGCTACAGATTTTAAACCCTGACTTTATCTACCCTAGTTAAGAGTGTTCCGTTGCGTCACGAACGTTAATCTGACAAGATGTAATAGAAAACAACCACAACAGGATTATAGCTTAATCGTTCCTTTTATGCGTAAAACAGGGCAGTCAACATATAAAACATTCACACATATTTTACAAACAACGAAAGACCAGATGATACAGCTTTACTTCGGGCTGACAGTGCCGTCAACCATAAAAACAAAACCAACGCATTATCCTAAAATCTGGGGAACAACTGTGCATGACAGGGACCAAACAAAGCGGAATTCAATTGACGCGAACAAAATAACGGAAGCCAACATATATATCACATGCATACTTGTCCCTCAAGGTCACAAGGTTATCGTGTCAAGGTCAAGGGATGCGGCCTTCGTATAAGCCCACGTGATCGCATAGTGGATGAGAAGTTGGTCGAACATTTCTCGGTCATCGAGGAACTCCAGTTTCTCAATTCTGGAAAGAGCCAGAAAAACATAGAAGATATAAGTCTCGCGGTTATAAATCCTCTGCGATTGGGTTGTCGGCCGTAAGAGTAACATGTGAGCGATGTGTCAGATCGGAGACCGGAGGTGAGAACTCGAATGTAATGTAAGCGTCGTTTGAAATTCTTTCTAGCATGGCGCACATTCCACCTTGCATAGACGTCATAGCGCGTATTATATCGGGCGGTATGACAACGCGAGAACTGCCCTGTATAATACAAAAAAACAGTACAAAATGCATGCGTTATAAAAAACATTTTATTCACGGATTCCCATAAACCACACGCATACAAGCCACAGATCTACCCAAGAAAGAGCCACAGATAGGTTTAAACTTGTGCACTGGACTTAAGTTACAGCCTAATTGATGCTTAAACGGCCTTTTGGACGCTAGATGGCGGCACATCTCGTTTCGCATTCGGCGTGGACAAAAGCCATCCATAAAATCTGCTCTAACAAACACAATAACTATACACAAAATTTCACGATTTTTTTCACCGGAATTATCTTTACGTCGAGCGTCCCGAAATAGCTGGCAAGGGGTGCATTTAGGTCCAACCAGACCCACTCATCTTAACCTTCATATGCCAACATGGATCTGCGTATCACAAACTTATGCGTTATACAAATTGAACTACAATGCTACGTGACCTATCCACCCTCCACCATTGAAACCCACACGAAAGACAAATGCAACACTATTTGATGCAGCACACATATTTACACCCCCATCTCCCCCAAACGCACATGATTCTGTTTATCTGTGGTGATAATGGCGTATTTGGCAAACTGGACGAAAGTAAACAACAATACAACATCAAGTAGGTTTCATCGTAATGCTAAATACGGTCTATTTAAGACACCAATCGAGTCTAAAATACCTGAACTGCGAGTGGTGTTGGCGAAAACTACTCTAAAAATACACTGCGCTTGATTGTCTCTACACAATTAAAAGCTCCCCATTCATGATTTTCTTCACCCATACAATGCTACTTACATTTCGGAAACGTACTTGCCACATTGCTTAATTACTGTTCAGAAATTAAATTTTAACACAACATTAATAAGGGATTGCTAAACCTAAGAAATCGCGCATTATTAAATTGAAATAATCACCGGGGTTGTTAAATCGATGAAATTCTAAGGATTGTTAACCGAAGAAAACACAGGGACTTTTAAACGGAAGAAATCACCGGATCGTTAACCCGATGCAAAATCACAGCCACTGTTAAACCGAAGTAACTCAGAGATTGTTAAACTGAAGTAATCACCGAGATTGCTAAACAGACGTAATCACCCGAGATTGCTAAACTGACGTAATCACCGAGATTGCTAAACTGACGTAAATCACAGGGATGGTTAAACCGAAGTAAATCACAGGGCTTGTTAAACTGACGTAAATCACAGGGATGGTTAAACCGAAGTAAATCACAGGGCTTGTTAAACTGACGTAAATCACAGGGCTTGTTAAACCGATGTAAATCACAGGGCTTGTTAGACCGATGTAAATCACAGACATTGTCAAACCGAAGTAACTCAGAGATTGTTAAACCGAATTTAAATCAGAGATTGTTAAACCGAAGTAATCACAGGGATCGTTAAACCGCTATCCTCATAGGGATTGTTAAACCGATATTCTTATAGGGATTGTTAAACCGATATCCTTATAGGGATTGTTACACAGAATCAAATCCCAGGGATTGTTAAATTGAGGTAATCACCGGGAATGTTAAACTGAAGTAAATCATAATGATTGCTGAATCGAAGTCATCACATGGATTGTTATACCGCAGTAAATCACAGGTCTCGTTAAACCCCAGTAAATCACAGGTCTCGTTAAACCCCAGTAAATCACAGGTCTCGTTAAACCCCAGTAAATCACAGGTCTCGTTAAACCCCAGTAAATCGCAGGTCTCGTTAAGCCCCAGTAAATCACAGGTCTCCATGAACCCCAGTAAATCACAAGTCTCGTTAAACCCCAGTAAATCACAGAGATTGTAAAACGCTCTGTGACAACACCGCTATTCCACCCAATTTGGCACACTCTTTGGATGATTCCCTAACGCCCAGGCCTTTGGCTCTCAAGCCGCACGACCTTCTACAACACAACCACGAGACACAATAGGGCAGTCCGACCACCCCACTATTACGACCACCGAATCTCTGTCACATACGTGGCTGTAACAGCAAGCGTCCACACCCATTTCTGAAGTATAAAATCAAGCAAAATCCAAATCCCCGCAGTGACAAATAAATATCATTAAAATATGAGCATTGACAATATCATTGAAATATGAGTATTGAAAATATCATTGAAATATGCGTATTGACAATATCATTTAAATATGATTATTGACAATATCATTGAAATGAGTATTGACAATCTCATTGAAATATGAGTATTGACAATATCATTGAAATATAAACCTTAAAAATATCATTGAAATATAAACCTTAACAATATCATTCAAATATAAACCTTGACAATATCATTGAAACATAAACCTTGACAATATCATTGAATGCCTTCACTACTTCCCTGACGGCAACCAGTTTTACATTGGTCGTTGAGATCTCCACTGATTATCATACACCTCATAGTGGGATATACATGAAGTTACCAATACACACAAAAAAACAAAAATGGTTCAGCTGCGTGTACGGCAGTTTGGATATACACAAACCGGTAATGTTGCAGTCAGGGTTCATTTAAGCCAAAAAAAACAAATGCTATGGAACATTTAAAAGGTTCAAGTACCAGTGTAACCCAAATAACGGTGACATACTGTTCTCATATAAATACCGGTGTTGTCAAGACTTATCATTCAAATATGAACATTAGTATCCCTCGCATTGACAATATCATTCAAATACCCGCATTGACAGTTATAACATTGATATATGAACATTGAATATCAGTTAAGTATGAGTATTGGCAATTGTTATTCAAATACCCGCGTTGACAATATCATTAACAAATTTGGCCATTGACAATATCTTACAAATAGCCGCATTGACAACATCATCACTGACTTGTGAGCATTGACAATATCGTCCAAATACCCGTGCTTACCTTTCAGAGTAACTTACGCAATATGCCCATGAGAAGACAAAGTACCAATGACTATTTATCACACTGAATACCCTGTGTAAAACATCTGTAAAACCGTCTATTATCGCCATAATGCCATGGTTGTTGTTCGTACGACACAACATATCAGGCCTAAAATACGCCTAACATATGATATAATAAAAAATAATCATTATAAAAATAGTTAGTAAAACCCCAAAAGCTATGTATAGTCGCTAAGTCAGCAGTCTGTAAAGGATTGCGGGCTCTGATATCTTCAGCCATCTTGTTGCCAATGAGCGATAATGAAGGTTTTCATCCGAGGTGGGACGCCGAGTTGTGACGTCATTCCGCGACTTCCGGTTTCTTGTCGTCGACATCTTTTAGCCTGGGCTCGTCTAGCGCGATGGTCTTCAGCCCCTTAGCGAGGCCGTCCCTCCAGCCCCAGCAAAGACAGTAGTGTGAAAACAACTCCTGCTGCAGCTCCGACAGAGCCTCAAGTCCCGTCCATCTGCAAGACACATGGGCGGCAGGGGGCGCGCTCTCTGTCAGTCATTCACTCACGCATGCGTACTGATACTTGATCAAGCCAGGGGGTAACAAGTATAAACCGCACAATATTGATTAATGAAATCATGCCCCTCGCCCTCTCCCTACCCACCCCCAGTGCTTTCTATCATCTTAAAACTGAAATACAAGGACAACTTCGCGCCCCAGGTCAAACAACATATACCCCTCGAAACCACATATACTTACATAAAGTAAATGCACGGCTGATAACAATCATTATTATTCTACAACATTCTTTGGCGAAGCATTTATTTAATCTGTGAATAACCACAACACCACAAAATTGTCAAGATTTAATACATTAATATATATTAATGACTTCGTTAAAAACCAAATATATATATAGCGATAACCAGACTAACCGATAAAACGCTAATGATAAACGAAACATGGTTAAAAAATACGAAAAAAATATACATGCATAAAGATAATATATTAATTATGACCGGTACACCGGTAGATTTTTTACACAAGTTATATTAACAAACCTAGTATAGCCAACATATACAACAGCAATCTCACAGAGCAGCCGGGTACTTCCAGTCTTCCGGATAATAATATAAGTTAGCGCTACTCACCGTTGGACGTCCGCTTGAGGTATGTGTTTGTATACGGTTATCATGTCCATAGCATCAGCCCCCTCCCAGCCGCTCTGCAGGAATCTACAAACAGTTATTTTACATATATCATGAGGTGTTTTAGCCAAACAAAGGCCACACCGGACCCAATTATTTCAGTGGAATAGCGGGTCCCTTTCTCGTTCCGAAACGTCGGCGCGTTTGATTTCTGTCCGTTGGTTCACAGATGCATTACATACTTAAAGTTGCATATCGAGCTCTTTCCGGCCAAAACTAAAGAGGTCAAAATACAAATAATAATCAGTCCTTAAATCGTTTTTAGATTTCTTTTGTCTCTACTCCACCCATGCCAGACTGCCAAATAGAGTCTCTTAGCCTTGCCCGTGATATCAATTTACCACAGGTTTTCAACTTAGTGGTAAACGTCATCAGTTTGTGTGCTTCGCGATGCTTTGTTATAAGTAGCAGTGCCGCGACAGAGTTCTGTGGTGTCCCGGGATATACACGATTGCCACATCACACCCGAAACGGCGATGTGTATCAGATGCCTGAATTTATAGACTAAAACAATCAAGTTTTCTGCAAATTTGATATAAATTTCGCCTGTGCTTAGTTTGGCCGGGAAAGAGCTCGATATGCAACTTTAACCTACAAAAGTACAAATCTTGTATGGCTGACATAAAGAAACCGAAAACAATATAAATAGTGACTGGAGTAGGTATATGTAGCATAAATGTATATATGTCAATTTTTTTTTCAGGAATAAAAAAGTGACTATAGATACATAGACATACGTATATATACGATATTTAATTCCGCAATTTGTTTTAATATATATGTCAATTTTTTCAGGAATAAATTTAATTCAATTTTATTTAATTAAAGATTTAATTCCGCAATTTGTTTTAAGGTCGTATGTTCAAATCTGACGTGCGATTTATTTCTGTAAATCCTCTATCGTAATAATATAATCTCATGTAAAAAATGTCCTACATTTTGTCTGAATTGCTAGTGCGTAAAATGGGTGTAAAGTACTAGGGAATGCAAATGTAATCAATCGATTATTATGCGTAGCAATAATTGACATTGTAAGCATGCATTACGGTTCTGCCTTTTATGCTTAAGAATTTTTAGCTTTCAGCTCTTTAATAAACTCACACTGATATTCATAAAACGCCATTCCTCACAGGTCAGGTCATCAGCAGTTGCCAAAACCGTAATTTGCATAACAGACGAAGTGGACCGCCATTTACCTAGCGTCAAGAGGAATGGATGACAGAGGAGATTAATAGTTATCAGGACGATGAGACGGACTGAAAAAACCTGAAGGCGCGCAGACCCAGTGTCGAGATGGAAGGAGCGGCCGTGGAGTCGGTAATTGGCTGTATATTCAGGGCGCTTTAACCAATTCTGGTCATGTCGCGTCAATGGGAGAACAAAATGTAGAGCGGGGCCATGTCCCCGGGGGTAACCCCCTACACTTTGCGAAGAAGGACATGGGATCTTTATCTTGCGACCACACAGACATGGCCACAGCGGGGCGCGAACCACCGACCCACGTGCCGAAATGGCTCTCAGGTGGTTGTGGAGTGGGAGAATAGTAGCTTGGCGGATGAGATGCGGACTGAAACCGGGTCAAATAGACGTGGACTCACCTGGCTTTCTGTGTGTCCAGACTACGACAGTGCTCGACCCCCAGTAGACTGCAGCCGCGAGAATTGAGATTGTCCACCATCACTTGACCAAATCTGTCGCCCATGTTAACCTACAGAATCGAAGAAGCAAATTAGTGATGATTTACTGATATTATTATTATCTGTATTACGCACTCTTGTGATCTGTCGGTATACCAAATACATGTACACGAGTCTATGGTCTTCCCATGTGAAGTGAAACGCAAAGTTAACCAGATTCAGTCAGATCTGGCAATAGACATATCAACATAAGTATTGACCATTATCATTATTTTTACAAGTCAATAAACCTCTACCTGTTCAATAATAGATATATGTATATCTATATAATTATTGACCATGATTATTATTGTTATTACTAGTCAATAAACCTATACCTGTTCATAATTCAAGAGAAACAAAGTTTTATTCAGGTTTGGCAATAGACATATCATTATTATTATTATTATTATTATTATTATTATTACAAGTCAATAAACCCCGACCTGTTCGTAATTCAAGAAGAACGAAGTGCTGAAGTTCTCCGCTATCCACTTGACGAGGGCATCACTCTTGTCTAGCGGCATGTAGACCAGGACACACTCGGCTATGAAGACTGTGGGCAGCAACTTGTCTACTTTACAGGCGGCCAGCTTCGCCTCCAGCTCCGTCAAGTTACGCATGTCCACGGCGACGACGTGGTATGCGGCTGAGTGCAAGTCACAATGCGAGAACTGTATGTCCTCATCTGTGAACAAGACAAGTTTGAGTTTTAAAGCAATATGTTCTGTAAATCTTCTCCATGTCAAATAAGTATATTCTGTCTTGAATTTAAATCCTGAAAGCGTGTGGGCTTTCCGGAGAGAAGCAAGTTTGTTTACCGGAGCGGAAGTTGGCGGCCGGCTTTATATCCCTGTGCGCATGTGTGATGCCGACCGCGGCTCGCTAGGACCTCCGCGCGCGATAAACTAGTCCGCGCAGTTTTATGTTGAAATGGTTGTTTTACAGACTCAACGAGAGAGGAAACATATGTGCATCATAATTTTGAAATACTTTTAGGCTTGCTTCTAAAACGTAAAAAATCTAAGATGGCGCATGTAAGTAAGCTGCTTTAATTATGGGAAATATTACAAAAAATTGAATACTACCGAATAAAGATATACAGCACACTGGTTTACAAAAATAAAACAAATAACAATTCAAATGAGGTAAATTACCTTCACTGCTCAACTTTTCAAGGAGAGGCTTCCGACTTTTTATATAGTAGTTTTTCTTCGTTGTCACTCCTTGGAAATCCACTTCGATGAATGACTTTGGAGCAAGACCCTCATCTTTGAGATTCCAGTAAGTTGTGTCAAAGCCAGCTCCTAAGTTTATCACTTGACACTGGCACTTTGTCAGCTGAAACAAAATAGTAACGAACGAAGATTATAAAAAAACACACAATCCATTTCTGAGAGATTCAATTAACTGATTAAGGCAAGGAACAGAGGTGGGGGATGCTCCTCAGATTAAGAAACATAATTGTTAGAGGGCATGGAAATACAGAGGTCTCTACATTATACAGTCCCATTTAAACGTTACAGTGCAATACAGCAACTCTAGCGCTGGTGTGGCATAGACATTCGGCTCGGTTATATTAGACTGTGGTACATAATCTCATTGTTAGCATGCAGTGAGACAGTCAAGTCTCATTGTATATTGTGTAAACTTGTATGTAATAGTGTCATTGTTAGGCACACTTTTTGTGCAAAGTTGTACACCTAGTAGGGCACTGATTCTGATAGGTATGCCAATGGGTGGGTCCCATTGTTCCAGAGCTCCTTAGAACTATGGGACATTCGAACAATATTGGGACATCCCTGCGTAGTCCGTATGCTATTTTAATTAAAGGAAACTCGAAGGAAATATGTCCTTAATAATTGCACCTCCCCCCCCCCCCCTCACCCTTTACTTTACCCATCTTTTTAATAGCAAATCATACAATCGGTTGTGGTCGGGTGACAGTGAAGTACAAGTAGGAAGCTAAGCAGCCATGACTAGGCGATAAAGCTATGGAGTTTCCCCGGGAGGGAGAGGGGGGGGGGGGGGGGTGTCTAGAGATTGCAGAGATGGGTGGTACTTGTTAAGTAGTCAATTTGATTGGTTGGTTATTCAGGACGCTTTAACCACATTTGGTCATATTGCGTCAATGAGAGAAGGAAGGGAGAGTGGAGCCATGTCCCCAGGGGTAACCCCCTACTCTTTACGAAGAAAGACATGGGATCTTTATCCAGCGACCACACAGACATGGCCACAGCAGGGCTCGAACCACCGACCCATGTGCTGTTAGGCTCTCAGGTGACCAGAGTACTCAATGCAAGCGCTCTAGCCCACTGAGCTGTTGCGCAGGCCCCAGTAGTCAATTTAAAAGCACAGAAAAAAAAAACTTGTGGTTGCCATTGGTGACAGCTGGGGTCAACGACCTATTTCACCTTTCGGTGGGTAAGCAAATCGAGGCGCGGATGAGCGGCTCATCCTGGGTCACCATGGCTAATCTGTTCCTGTATGGTGTAGGGCTCCGATTCTAGACAGAGAAACCCCTCTCACACCCAGCTGTTTATATATATTTTTACAATGTCCCCTCACAATGCAATGAAATGCATCATTTGAATTTTTGTGCTACAAATGACGCAGGATGCGCACTATCAGAATCGCTGGTAGGGCTGAGTATATGAATCAACACACAAGGGCTGGCGGGTGCAAGCAAAGCAGTTCCGCACTCTCAAATGGCACAGATTTGCCATTGCAGCATCGTTTGACTGATATAAACAACACAGACTTAGCCTTCAGAATGGAGATTCCGTCATGGTTCAGTAAGAGATTAGAGCCAGAGCTGTATCGAAGATCATAATTCTTGTATATGATGAGCTCAACTAACTGATATTTTACTGGGGCAGCGCATGTATCATAGTACAATTTGTGCATGTTATCATGATCTAGGTAGGTAGTCTGTGGCATATACATACATAGTTTAACCAGCTACAGGGCTTAGTCAGCTAAAATTGCCCATCATTTACATTGTAACTTTAGCTGACTAAGCCAGTGGTCAGCTAACATGTATTTGTGAAATCTGCCACTGTTCTGATTGTTCCTTTCTTATACAACTCCTCCCAATAGAAAAACTGTATGCATAACCTGCTAACAAGGAAAAGAAGTTGTAAAATGCATGAACTACTGTACAGGCTGTCCAGCACACCCTCATGAAAAAGTAGGACAAAAGTAGGAATGGAAATACAGAAAAAGTAGGACAAAAGTAGGAAAATAGAAGCAAAAAGTATGACTCAAATAGCATATGTAGCAACATTATTCCGGATAAACAAGTGACCAAAAGTTATATTACTGAGAAAATGCTTTTTTAGAATATTTCTTATATGCTGCTCAGCCGTACCTGTATTTTCGTTATTAGAACTTGACAGACACTAGCGTTGATTTAAAAATATATCAGGACGCAAAAACAAAATACCCCTGACTTTTGCAATAATAGAAGCGATATGCACACTTTTACAGCAATTCACGACATTTTGAAATTGCGCCTGGTGAAGCAAATACCACCACTAACCCCTCCTGGGTGCGAGCGTTGCCATTTGCCACATCACCAGTGGCAAAAGCAAACTGCATGTTTCGCCACAGTGGGAAAAAAAAGAAAAAAAATGGCCTGGTTTTGACCAAGGATCAAAAACATGATTTTGTGACATTGATTGGCTGCAGTGATGTGGCTGTCATTGGCACAAACAAATCCCAAGGCTAAACACATGTCAAATATTTCTGAAGGGTGAGTCTATTCGGTTTACAACTGGTGGGACAAGGGGGTCTTCCACTGTACTTTACACTTCGTGGCATGCCCTTACTGGACATCTACTTACTGGAGGTGGGGGAGAAGGTAACCTCTCTCAAGATGGGTTTGCCATCCTTGCTGCTTTTCAAAGTATCAGTGTCCCACTACACATTACGTAACCACAATCATTATTTGGTAAATGCCGCTATGAGACACTTTGACATGTTATTTATGCTGAACCCAACCCATAATGCATTGTGCACATAAATTTGACTTACAAAAAAACTATTTTCGGATGGGAAAGATACAACATATATATGTGGCTAATGGGATCTGGTATAGCTAAAGAAGATTGAAGGTGTTTCGCCACAGTGGCTAGTTAAAATGTATTTCTAGAGACCACCCAGCCCCCTGTAGCCGCCCCTCCCCTCATACACTAACCAGCGGTTGAATGGATTGTTAGGATGGAGAGACCTGTTTAACTGTAGAGAACTGTAAGGGTCTATAGACAAGATAGCTTTAGTACTACAACAGCTGTATAGTATCCCCACCCCTTAGTATGGGTCAGGAGGAGAGGTGGTAGGGGAAGGGAGGCTTTTGAATTAGAATCATCAGATCCCAGAAAGTATGACTTGGAAATTTCTATAAAATATCTTTTTCTGGCTGAGCGAACCAAATGAACTGCTATATTTATTTATCAGTGAGTACAGTGTGAAAGTTTAAGCAGGTACTTTTACAATATGAGTAAAGTCGTCAAATAAAAGATTAAGTAATAGTTTAAGTTGCATGGAATAAAGAAATATTAAGATATACAAATGATACTAGCAGACGCTTTATCTCAAATAGACTAAATCACAGATAATGAAAGGCTCTATAGTTGCCATGGCAGTCTCGTGGCTGGTATAAATATAGAGCATATATTGTTTAAAGCATGTTAGACGCCATGGCAACCATCATTTTATGATGCATGTTTTAGTATTTTGGCGACAGAGCATTTTCTCCCAATGGCGTGTCAATATGGAGAAATATTCTTTATGTCATAAAAGAGGATAACATCGCAGTACAAACGTAAGTTTAGTATTATTAAAATGGTCTAGTGTTACTTTCTCATGTCAGTGATTTTTAGAGTGATCGAGGCAAATTCGCGGAAATATAGGCCGAAACGTGTGTCTACTGCATTTATGACTGACTTTAGTAAGACTATTTACAAAGTTTGCAGATAAAATTGGGACAGTTTGAAGAATAGTACAAGCATTACATACGATGTTGACAGTTGAGTGCAATTAGGAAAATACATTTCAAAGCTGGAGATGTGAATTAGACTGGACCCATATCCCCCCCCCCCCCCCCCCAAGCAACTGTGGTCGTTCTGGTAGTACACCATTGTATTTGTAAGGTGTAACCACCTAAAGAGCTATAAGTTTGAGGTTTTACAAATGATCCGGGTAAAGACCGCACAATGTACATACCTCCAAAAACTGTTTTAGAAGAACGCGTATCCCTTGGACCCGTGCGTAGTAACCTCGATTTATTTCTGGCGCTTTCCTGTCTCCAGCGCGGATAAAGTACTGAATGTACGGGTCTTTCCAGTAGCCGAGATGCACTGCCGAGCGCTTGCTTCCCGCAGCATCGTCATTCGTCGCTCTCACAGCTTCGTCCGACATTTTCCTAAACGTTTATGTCCTCAATTATGATATGAAAAACAAATAACACAGAAATTACAGCTTTAAAACTTGAAAACATCGTCCACCGGAAGTTTACGAAAAACCGACGTCTAATATCCGAAATTCGTGAAAGGCACCGATAAGTGCATTGGCAAAGCAGTGTCGTCAGAGAAGAGGGTACTGAGCCGCTACTGCTATAACACGTGATACCCCAATGGATAAAGCTACTATAGACGCTATTCTCGTCAAATCATCTTAATGAACCAAAACGAGAGGATACAATCATGCTACTGATGATGAAATATTTGAAGTGATCCATGTTCCATTAAGCCATCACGAAAATTGAGGGCACTCCGGCCAGTGGAGAGGCATTCCAAGGAGCACTACAGCCATAGCATAGGTGTACAATTTCTGCATACATGTACTCACAAGCTGTACAGCGGCATACAACATTGACATGTGTATGGACAGCAGCTTAATAGTGTACAGAGTGTGCAATCACAGCTCTAGATGGACAGTACAAGAATTACAGCAAGCCAATGATCGAGGTTGGGTGTGAGGGGTGGATGGTTGGAGGGATTTGGGAGGTGGTAGGGGGGTACAGGTTTGGGGAATGGGTAGTGGGGTGACCCAACTAACCTGAATGATGAGTGTTCCAGGAGTGACATGCAAGCCTTTCCCTGAATATAAAGCGACGTGACGTGACAGGTCGAAAGCCATCCCTGGCAAGGAAGCGGCGAGTCGTGACGGGTGAAAAGCCACCCCTGGCAATGAAGCGACGTGACGTGACAGGTCTAAAGCCAACCCTGGCAAGGAAGCGACACGACATCATAGGTCAAAAGCCAACCCTGGCAAGGAAGCGACACGACATGATAGGTCAAAAGCCAACCCTGGCAAGGAAGCGACGTAATCCCGAATCACGGAGGGTCGAGGAAGTCCTGATTCCCGATTGACGAGGATAATCAGACCCTGTTCCCAAATCACGTAAAATTAAAAAGCCCGATCACGAGGAACGTGAATACCCCTTGCCCCCCCCCCCACCCCCCCGAAATTTATTCGCGAATGGATTACACAAACAACTAAGTGTTGACACACTTTCTTGATGTCAGAAGATAGAACACGGTATATAGAATACATAAACACCTTTCGGGGTGTTTTATTCCGTTAGCCCCAAGTCATCTTGAGCAAATTTTGACAATGGCGTTAGAAGTCCCAAATTTAAGTCACTGCATGTGTCCTAATGATGTGATATAATTTCTAATAGACATGTACGTCACAAGGACTTCTAGCGCAGCTGTGCTTATTGTTATCTGGCCTAATGCATTCCGTATTCGAAGCGAGTATGAAAATTTAAAGTATCAAATGTGCCTACTTTTTGTGCATCCTAAGGCGTCTTATATAGGTCTCTCATAATAGTCAAACAACAAGGCAGAAATAAAGATATTTAGCATCATATCACCCTGTGCCATAAAAAAACTAAAAATGCACCCTATTATTGAGAATGAGTGTTTATCGTCGAAAAATAATTAAAAAACGTCGAATTTTATCTGCAGTGGCGCCATCTAGCGGGGATGAGAGGTTGTTTAGTTCACGCTGTCATTGCCCGGCGATCTTGAATAGTATATGCGGCACACATGGGAGGGGTTGACCAATGAATTGACTATTCCCTGGCATGCTATTTAGTGTGAAGACTTGCATTGTGCTAAGGCTAAGACACCGTAAGGATATTCAGTTATTTCATGATTCCCTTATGGAGATGTTTGTGAAGGCCTTTGATCTTCACATCCCTGGAGGGACCGGTACCCGTAAGAGCGTGGTTGGGCGGAACGACATCGTGAAGCCGTATAGAGAGGCATCGTTCTTCTGGCACAGGATATGGAGGGCCTGTGGCTCACCACGTCAGGCGCAAGCACAAGCGCTCAGATCAGTTGATACGACGCCAGCCGGCCACACGCTCTTTATTTACGTGTGGCAGGCGGGCTTCGTATCAACTGATCTGAGCGCCTGTGGGCGCAAGCAAATTATCACAGAGAAGTGTGCCATGTAAGTAAGTAAGTAATTGTTTATTTGGCACTTTAGGCACACAGCCTCTGGTACATACACATACACAAAATCAATAATAGAGAAACGAAAAAGTACAGTAAGCAAATAGGTAAACAAGTGAAAGCAAGTAAATTGTATACAGATCTTAGTAAATTATCATAGATCTACATAAATTTATATACAAACTTTGTTTTCAAAAAAGTACATTTGCTTGCAAATAACACACACCCTTTCCTTCTTTTCTAGTCTACGATGCCGCCCGGATTCAATAGCTAATTTGTGGGATGAGCACCTTAATCTAGCCAAAGAACTACGCAGGTCAAAACGTTTTATAAAAAATAGATATGTTTCGGATACAGGAGTATATTTGAAGCTTCAATAAGTGACCTACTTGCTGCTCAATCCAGGCCTGCTGGAAACCCAAATGGGATAATACCCTCCTAAGCTGACTTGCCCAAGTGTCTCTACCTGCTTGATCTAATAAAAATATCATATTGTCCGCGGAACGAACAATCGCCGTGGACGGGGATCTAAGAAGTTTAAGCCAGTACTTTATCACCATGTGACATTCAGTGGGATTACACCACATTCGCCTATGGCCGCTGCTCTAGGCAAGCTTGATGGCAGTCCTAATACCCACTTACAATACTTAACTTGTATATTCTCGATACATTTATTTACATTCAAACCCCAAATTACAGCACCATACGTCAATATTGGAGTCATCATTTTCTCCAAGAGTTTAAATTGCAGTTTTGGTTCCATATCCCCACACTGTCCCCGCACCCCATTGATAAAATTCATAGTTTTCAAACCTTGCGCTGCGAGAGTTTGCTGCGCTAGTGCCCACTGCAGTTTTGGTGAGAAAACAATTCCGAGGTATTTGTAAGAGCTGACAACTTCTATTCTTGGTGACACCATTTGTAATATAATTTCTCTCGCCGTGCTACAACTCCGCCAGTTCGAAATACGACTATCTCACTTTTACTGAGATTGACACTGAGGCCCCAATTTTCACAATATTCTGATAAGTTATCTATGATACGTTGCAGCCTACCCACGGTATCATTTCCTTGTGCCAGATCATCAGCATACAGAAGTGCCATAACGTTAAGGAACTCTTATTTTATATATACTCCTTGACACCCGTTTGCATGGCAATTTAGCAGGATTTTTTTTTTTTTTAAATGAATAAAAACGGGCTCAATTGGCACCCCTGACGTGTTCCTGTGGTGCAGGAAAACGACTGTGTTAGACCCTCGTTGGAGACCACTCTTGACCTCATATTGCTATACGTTGATTGTAGAACCTTAACAAATCTACCATGTACACCTTCAGATATAAGTTTATACCAACAGGGCCATATGTGGTACCGAGTTAAAAGCCTTCTGAAAATTGACAAATATACCGTAAAATCAACCCTTTTCCTGCTTATATATTTGGCCACTAGTGACTACAATACGAATATCTGATCTATAGTACTTTTCCCTTTTGTAAAACCCGCCTGCTCAGTTCTCGAACATGTGACCTCAGCCGAAAACGCGATCGGTCGGGCCGTCTGTGTCCTGGGGATTGGCGATGGGACCACGTGTTTGCGTCGGCTCGTCGCAGTCCGAGTGGCGACTGACGTTCGAGTCAGACGACGCACCAGGGTGTAATAAGGGTGCGCGACTGCCGTCTTCGGGCCGAGAGGCCGCTTGGCTGGAGCTTCCGGCCGTGCGACTGGCAGATGCGGTGGAAGAGGCAGCGCTGGTGGCCCGGGTCGGGCGTTCCTCCATGGGAACAGAAGCCTCCTGGATCGTCTGGCTGTGAGGCATATGGCCGTTCGACGTCGGAGCCTCCGTGACCAGAAGGGCCCGGGTCGGGCGTTCCTCCATGGGAACAGAAGCCTCCTGGATCGTCTGGCTGTGAGGCATATGGCCGTTCGACGTCGGAGTCTCCGTGACCAGAAGGGCCCGGGTCGGGCGTTCCTCCATGGGAACAGAAGCCTCCTGGATCGTCTGGCTGTGAGGCATATGGCCGTTCGACGTCGGAGCCTCCGTGACCAATTCGGTGGGAGCCTCGAAATCTGAGGGCAGACGGTGAAGAACATATTATTAACTTGTTCACGTGTAAATTTCTGAATCATGTATTATGTCAAGATTCAGTGGATTTTCCGAACTACGGAAGTGCTAAAATTATATCGAATATGATTTCTTAATCATGAGCACCACCAAAATTTGCCGGTGAGGCTAAATGCTAAATTGGATTTTTCGTGCGTAAGCTGCCTGCTTATGAATGCCACCAGTCATGTAACGCTTTGGGTAACGCCTAGCGTATTATGACCCATATACCTACATTAATATTCCTTGTGTGTATGGATCCGCGGTCTCAGCTCAAATAGCTGCCTATTATAGAACGTGTGTCTTACGCCGTATGTACAGCATGAAGACATGCAGGCTATGGCCAAGCGAGCGCTATTACGAGTAGTATATATAACTACCTCTGATACAGATCGATGACTTGTAGCGTCGGAACAGCATGATACCAACTACAGCAGTGATAACGAAACAAACGATGACAATCAAAAAAATCATCTCGGGCGATAGGGTTTGAGCGGCAGTCTCCGCCACACTGCCAGCGGCACCCAGAGGCTTTGAGTCGCCCTCCTTCATCTGTTCATACAGCTCTGTGGAGAAACAGTATCATCAAGAGCAATTAAATTCCCAAGGTAAGGATCGAGAAAATACACCAGAAAGCTTCCTAGTCCATTAAAATTACATCTTAATCTTACAAGAAACAACATCCCCGTTCCAGTTCCAATTTTACCAACAAAAAAATGGTTCAATAGGCTTTGTATATATAATGAAGGAAAGTTATACATTTTTGAAAGGAGCACACATAGTGACCCCAAAATATATAGTGAGGAAAAACAAACTTACTGGTACGTTACTTTTCAGGGTTGGTTGTCAAAGTCATCAAAGGCAAACACTGCATATAATATGACAAACAGTTTTTTCCCAATATGCGCATACATCATAATCTGAGAAGCTGGCTGTGTTAGTGTACTTGAACAGGTGTTTAAGATGCATTCCAGAGTGCCTTTACCTCGGCAAAAACGTTTGCAGTCTCTCTCCAAGCCTGGGTCAACATTTTCGTCACACACATGGTAACAGCTGCGACATATTCCACTTCCTAAAAGGAAAAAACAATTATCAAGATTTCTTTAAAGAGATACATCTATATATATATATATAAATATAATATAATGAATATAAATGATTTCTGTAGTGCTTGTCAAAATCAGCAAGAAATGCAGTACTAACTATAATAAATAATAAAGGTATACTGTATATGGGTAAAACCTTGACCTTGTTCTATTGTTATAGATTTAAATGAAATATTTACCTTCAATGGACTTTGACAAAAATGCATTAAGTCTGACAGAATCAGGTTTGATTACGTTCCTATGCATACCTCTGCTTAAGTATAATTTATACTGGACAGTAAAACCTATATGAGAATCTTACATTTCAAAACTCAAAAACAGATATTGGTCGTTCAGCTGCATGTTGGTATTATGGGTGAATTAAACGCTCGGGCTCAGGACTCAACAAAGCGATGGCCGGTTCTCTCTAGTCTACTGAACGTGTCGTAACCGACACAATGTATGTAAAAAGTATCAGCAAACATTGATACAAACACTATATGTGGCTAGGACTTCAAATATCTCGAATTCAATTAAATGAGTTGGTGCTTTAATTAGGCTGCCTTTGTGAAATGGCCTTTGTATGCTCCAAAGTGGCCAATGCCAACACCAACTCATATCATTTTTAACCACGCCCGCCCTTAATTTACTTGAGGTGTGGAAATACTTTGTTGCCAGGGTTGTGGTCCAGGATATGAATCAAGGAGTGATATTGCTGTGTTAATAGGATTAAAATATTAGTGTGGGCCTTGGGACAAAAAGGCAATGAGAGCAGTGAACAGTCTTTTATACCCTTCTCCAGGATTAAAGCAATGCCATATTTAGGATCCTGGGATGTACAATAAGGTTTCTATGCAGCGTTCAGCAACTTCTGTCAGCCAGAAAGGACTGTATACTGGAGGGAGTCATATAATTTCCCCACTTATCCATGATAATTCAGTCAAACAAAGCCGCTATGTTGTTTATGGTTTCTCCCGCTCTGTGCTGTTGAATAGCATCAACACGCTTCTCCAAAGTTAAAACATTTCACTTGTGTTTCCAGCCATTGTGTACAGGTATTGACTCAAATACTTAGACAGCCCTACTTAAATCAAATCTATACAAAAGGTGTGAATAATAAAAAATAATAATAATAAAGCGCAATGTATTGTTTGTTTGGAAACCAATCAGGTCAACTTCCATGCCATGCCCCACTGCAACGCAGTCAGTAACAAAAGGATGGATTTGTTAATTGTCTGAACTTGTCTGGCCATGATAACCTGTCTGGCCATGGGAGTTAGCAAAGGAGGCGCATAATAAAGGGGCTTTAACATGTAAAAGTGTTATTTCAAAGATAATTAACCAAAGACTTAAAATAAGTAAAAAAACGTGAGGTTCTACCAATGTTTAAAGTTGCATATCGAGCTATTTCCCGCCAAAACTAAAGAGGGCAAAATACAGATAAGAATCAGTCCTTGAATCATCCAAAATTTATGTTGTCTATATTTTACGCACGCACGCCAGATGAAGTTTGTTAGCCTTACCACAGGTTTTCAACTTAGTGGTAAAGTACAGCATTAGTTTTTATGCTTCGCGTTGCTTTGTTATAAGTTGATAGCAGTGCCGAGACAGAGTTATATATGCAGTGTCCCGAGATAGACACGTTTGCCACATTACAGCCGAAACTGCAATGTTTATTAGGTTTCTGAATTCTTCGAATGAAACAATCAAGTTTTCTGCAAATAGTGATATATATGTCGCCTGGGTTTAGTTTTGGCGGGAAAGAGCTTGATATGCAACTTTAAACTCACTGTTACCTCAAATGCACTTCCGGTAGCGTGCTCTTTGCTCTGCAAGTACTAGCGCGAAATAGCCACTTCCATTGCATCTGGCAAAACTCTCATTGGTCCAATATATAAAAATATCAAAAGAAGCTATGGATTATTTCAGGTCGCTAGTTGGCGTGATCCCCTACAGCTTGAAGTGATCCGTTACTGCATGCCTAATACAGTAAACTACAACACAGTCCCATTTTTAGACGGGTTGTTGCCGAAGAATGAGCAAGTTCGCTACACATGAAAAGCGACTGCATTTCTGAAAGAATGAACCTAAGATGATGGAATGCCAACTGATGTGGCTGCAGCCTGATGTAGCCGCAGTTTCGAAATCAGCCAACAGGAACTGAGTCGTGGGGGAGGGGGCGTGGGAGGTGATAGTGCGAGGGCGGGTGGGGTGGGGTGGCTAATGGGTTAGGTAGGGGTAGTAGCCAGGCAGTCACACAATAACAATTGGCTTAGCTGTAACAACTGTCTGAGACTGTGTCTCACATGTGTTCAGTACTTGGGCTACATAGGTCTACTGAGTCAGAGTAAATGTGCTACAGTGTATGTTGTGACCGTAAAAAATGAAACTACTCCAGATTAATTACCTGTCTCTATTTACTTATATTTAATATAAATAGGCATAACATTTTTTAAGTTTCTCAAGAAATATTAATTTTAAAACAATGTAAACATATGGCTTAGTAAGTTAGCTCTAACAGTTATGATTAAAATCACATAGAGAAAAGTTTTTTACAAAATTAAAAACAAGGAATTTTTAATATTATCTTAATAGGTTAATAGGTTGATAAAATATATTTCAAATCAAGACATTTTTTATAAATAAATAAATCAAAAGATTATACATACATGAAATATTAGTTTAGTTTTAGTTAAATCAAGATAATTAATTCATAAATAAATAAATGAAAATATTTTACGTGAAATTTCGTAAATATATTATATGATTTGGTGGTGTTAGGTAACTGTTTAAGCTGAGAAAAGTGTGCTTTATATGATATCTATGTACATGTTAAAAGGTAAAATCTGCAATAATGGTTTAATGTTGACATTTGAGTTTGTAAGACAGCTATACTCTATAAGTCCCGAAATCTGGCTGATATACCGTGAATCGGGAAATCGTCTACTTAGTGTCGTGTATCCGCTCTTCGATTGCATGCGGAGAGTTGTGCTTTTAATTCCTTATGACCTGGGAATAAAGAAATTTATTCTTCGTGATCTGGGAACACGACCCTCCCTTGCCGCTCCCCCCTCTAAGGTGGAAATCAAGTCCCCCCCACCCCCCCAGGTTATAAAAAAAATGCGTCACACATTTTTTTATAGAGCAAAGCCCCCCACCCGCCACCGGACCCTGACCCTTTCTAGATCCGCCCCTGAATGGGGGAATTTTACAGTGCATGGTCATATTTCCAAGGTGTGTGTGGGGAGGGGGGAGGGGGAGGCGGAGGGGGGGAGGGGGAGGTGGGGAGCGGGAGGGGGAGGCGGGGGGGTGGAGGAGGGGGAGGCGGAGGGGGGGAGGGGAGGGGGCGCATCTGACCTCTACCCCATGTGCTATTCCGTTGCCGTACAACTAAACTTACAATGCTACATTATGATTTATGACACAGCGAGTTGGCCACTGCCAGTACTGATGCTTCTCTCTACATTTTGACAGTCTATTCTACTTCCAACAACCAAAAAATAGTGGCAGAAAATAAACTACAGATGTCAGCAGAGATAGTTTGGTTCCAACTTTAGTGTATATCAGCTTTGAAAGCATCTGTCACTGTCCAATTGTACTGTTACACTGTCGTCTGCATTTGACCCCTATGAGTGCATGTTTGTGTGCCGTGAACTTTGACCCGGATGCACAACGGACTCGCTGTGTGTCGCGCACGCGCACTCGAAACTGTTCGGTTCTCTCTCCAGGTTACACACCAATAGAAACCATCCCCATGTTAAGTAATGCAAAAACCCAAATTTTCAACCCCATGCTAGAAAAAAAATCGGTAACCATGTTTGACTATATGGGCCATAGCAAATTATAGAGAAAGTATCCAACTTTATTTTAACAACAAACAGAACATAGGTTCACGTGCGATATTTTTAGCTACAGCCCATAGTATGACACCCCCCTTAGCGCGACCCGCCGAAAATTAAACACCCAGCGAATCAGCATGTGATGAGGTCGACCGAACCACGCACCCGTAACGTCCGCAAACATGATTAAATACGCCACAGATTAATGCAACAGGCAGTAATCTGGCCAAACATTAGTAAAAGAAACAATATATACAAAGAAAGAAGTAACCAGTAACCATATAACCCTGATATACGATCATATTTTAGGCACTACTTGACGGTATATACTTTTCTACGCACGACTTATTGGTGTGTAACCTTAAGCAGATGACATTTTCATCCTCCTTCATCTTCAACAGATACCCCGAACAGAAGGCACAATTTCCATATAAAGTACACAATTTGGTCAACCCATATACAACAATGACGACACAATAACAGTGTGAAATCCATATGTATAACACTTACTGGTCCTCTTTCGGTCGATTCTATCCACGGCTTAATTATAACCATGAGACTGTTCTATGCTTTGACCTACCCGACGCCCCCCCCCCCCCCCCCCCCCACCCACCACCCTAACGAAATCGTCACCTTCCGCCCCTTTGGCGAAATCTTGGAGCCACATTTGTGGTTAGATAAACGATAGTTTGGTCTATTAAGGCCTAGCAGACGACAGGGTGGTACCAACCGTCAACAAATGGAACAGACAGATGAAACCTTCCCAGTATGGCCGCTAGATGGCGCCACTGCAGATAAGATTCGCGATATTTTAATGGGTTTTTTTGTCCAAGAAGGCAAAGAACACATTTCGGTATAATGCTACCAAAGAAAATCACATATAAAACCAATAAATATATTACTTATACCGGTATTGCACGCAGGTAACGCCAGTCAGCGAGACTGCCTTAAGGTTACACACCAATAGAAACCATCCCCATGTTAAGTAATGCAAAAACCCAAATTTTCAACCCCATGCTAGAAAAAAATCGGTAACCATGTTTGACTATATGGGCCATAGCAAATTATAGAGAAAGTATCCAACTTTATTTTAACAACAAACAGAACATAGGTTTACGTGCGATATTTTTAGCTACAGCCCATAGTATGACACCCCCCTTAGCGCGACCCGCCGAAAATTAAACACCCAGCGAATCAGCATGTGATGAGGTCGACCGAACCACGCACCCGTAACGTCCGCAAACATGATTAAATACGCCACAGATTAATGCAACAGGCAGTAATCTGGCCAAACATTAGTAAAAGAAACAATATATACAAAGAAAGAAGTAACCAGTAACCATATAACCCTGATATACGATCATATTTTAGGCACTACTTGACGGTATATACTTTTCTACGCACGACTTATTGGTGTGTAACCTTAAGCAGATGACATTTTCATCCTCC
>OZ025254.1:27015454-27199962 GCA_964019135.1 Arenicola marina | reverse complement strand
ACTGACTTAGCTGGTCCGATTGACCCAATTTCGAGAGATGGTTTCAGGTATGCCATCGCATTCACTGACGATTATTCCGGTGCCGTATTCGTGTACTTTCTTAAAAGTAAAAGTGACACTGCCAAGGCTACAGAGCAATTTCTGGCAGATTCCGCTCCTTGGGGGCAAGTGAAATCACTTAGATCCGACAATGGTTCAGAGTTCACGTCCAATGAGTTCAGGCAGATCATGAGACGTGAAAAGATCAGGCACGAGACCAGTGCGCCGTATTCCCCACATCAGAATGGAACTGCCGAGCGACATTGGCGAACGTTGTTCGAGATGGGAAGATGCATGTTGACTGAGGCCAAGTTGGGTCGAGAGTTCTGGCCGTATGCTGTGATGGCAGCAGCGCACATCCGTAACAGATGTTACAACCAGCGAATTCAGCAAACTCCGTATTTTGCTATGACCGGTCGCAAGCCAAACCTATCTAATTTGCATGTATTTGGTGTTGAATGCTATGTGTACAAGCAGGGTGCGAAGAAGCTAGAGGAAAGGGGTGTGAAAGGCACATTTGTCGGGTACGACAAGGGGAGCCCCGCATTCCTAGTTTATATGCCGACCACCGGGAAGGTGATGAAACACCGGGTAGTCAGATTCCCCAAGGGTGGAGCCAAAACTTTTGGGAGAGAATGTAGTACTCCATTTGAGCTTGATTCGGATGAGCCGGATGTTGATTTAAACCCACGGGTTGGCAATGGAGCACCTAAAGTAGAGGGGGAAACCGAGGTAGTCCCAGTCCCACGTGAAACTGATGAGGGGGAAACCGAGGTAGTCCCAGTCCCACGTGAAACTGATGAGGGGGAAACCGAGGTAGTCCCAGTCCCACGTGAAACTGAAAAGGGTGATGGGGGTGAAGCTGCCAGAGGTAGCAGGTATCCGAAGAGAACGAGAAACCAACCAGGTTACCTGAAAGATTATGAACTTGGTGATGATGATGAAGATGATCAGATGATGACCACTATTGACTATTGTTGTAAAGTGTATTCTTTCCCACAGAACTATGGAGAAGCGATGTGTTCACATGACTCTGCACGATGGAAGGAAGCAATGAAAGATGAAATGAAGTCTCTAAATGAGCAAAATACTTTCGATCTAAC
This sequence comes from Arenicola marina, assembly GCA_964019135.1. Lineage (NCBI taxonomy): Eukaryota > Metazoa > Annelida > Polychaeta > Arenicolidae > Arenicola > Arenicola marina. The sequence goes on along the minus strand of OZ025254.1, from coordinate 27,198,820 downwards.
TTCCCTTCCTGAAGGCAAGAAGTCAGTCGGTGGACGGTGGGTATACACAGTGAAAGAGGACTCAAATGGTGGTGAAACGTACAAAGCGAGATTTGTCGCAAAGGGTTACAGTCAAACCAAGAATTCGGATTACTATGACACATTTGCTCCAACTGCAAATCATACTTCATTGAGAGTACTGATGCAACTAGCAGCAGAATATGATCTCATTTTACATCAGATGGATGTGAAAACCGCATACTTGAATGCGCCCATAGATTGCGAAATCTACATGAACCAAGCCGAGGGTTACGAGAAGTTTTCTGAAAATGGCGAGAAGCTTGTGTACAGGCTTAACAAGTCGCTGTATGGTCTGAAACAGTCGGGACGAAACTGGAACAATTTATTGCACAGTTATTTGTTGGAGAATCATTTCGAGCAAAACCCTGTAGATCCTTGTCTCTACAAGAGGCAGACAAAGGACGGCGTGGTCATTTTATTGATTTGGGTCGATGATATTATTGTCGCTGCTAGCAATGCTAAGTTGATGGGTGAAACTAAGCAAATGATGAAAAACAGGTTCAATATGAAAGATCTCGGGAGGTTGAGATATTTTATTGGTGTGGAGTTTGAACAAGGTGAAGGGTACGTAAACATGAGTCAACGGAGATACCTAACCAAGGTATTAGAAAGGTTTGATATGTCAAACTGCAAACCGCGAAGTACGCCAGCCGAGCAGAAGCTCGAGAGCGATGAGAATGAGGAGACGGTAGATTCCAAGGCTTACCGCGAAATCATAGGGAGCCTTGTGTACGCAATGGTCTTAACCAGGCCAGATATCTGTTGGATAGTGACTAAGCTGTCACAGTCCCTGTCCAAGCCCGGCAGAAGTCACTGGACTGCTGCAAAGCATGTGCTAAGGTATCTCAAGGGTACGTTGGAGTACGGCTTATGCTATAAGAAGTGTAACAAGCTCAACCTAGTAGGTTTCAGCGATGCTGACTGGGGGAATGGAGAGGACAGGAGAAGTACTACGGGCTATTGCTTCAGTATGGATAGCGAGGGTCCACTGATATCGTGGAAAAGTAGGAAGCAGCCTACTGTAGCGCTTTCGTCCTGTGAGGCGGAATACATGGCCCTAGCGGCCAGTGTGCAAGAGACGCTGTACCTCATGCAACTAATAAAGAGCTTAGCTCCTGATATCCCATGTGAGAGAGTCCTGATACACGAAGATAATCAGGGGACCATAGCTCTGGCAAACAACCCAGTAAACCACAAACGGGCCAAGCATATCGATATCCGATACCATTTCATTCGTGACGAGATCAGAAAGGGGAAAATTGATGTGCAGTATTGCCCGACTCATGACATGGTTGCAGACCTTTTCACAAAGCCTGCGACCAAGGTGAAACTTCAGAAGTTCCAAGAGATTATGTTTGGATAAAGTTTTTTTTTTTTGATGGTTTGCATAAATGTCCATTTTGCAAGAGAATACCGTGATTATTGCTTGTGTGAAACTGATGGATATTATTGATGTTTTATTATGAATACTGCCTTGGAGTTAATGGCAAAGTGCTTTTTGATATATCGATGTTAAATGAGGTTTCTTGTTTGAAAAGTTAGATCAATTAGATCAGGAGATGCTTGATAATTAGATATTAGATATCAAGAGGGGCTGTTGGAATGTGATCTCTAATGACCGTAATATGGCGCCGCCTGGTGTATATTGTCGGCACTACGCCCTAGCGGATGTTTATTGAAGGTTACACACCAATAGGTCGTGCGTAGAAAAGTATATACCGTCAAGTAGTGCCTAAAATATGATCGTATATCAGGGTTATATGGTTACTGGTTACTTCTTTCTTTGTATATATTGTTTCTTTTACTAATGTTTGGCCAGATTACTGCCTGTTGCATTAATCTGTGGCGTATTTAATCATGTTTGCGGACGTTACGGGTGCGTGGTTCGGTCGACCTCATCACATGCTGATTCGCTGGGTGTTTAATTTTCGGCGGGTCGCTCTAGGGGGGGTGTCATACTATGGGCTGTAGCTAAAAATATCGCACGTGAACCTATGTTCTGTTTGTTGTTAAAATAAATTTGGATACTTTCTCTATAATTTGCTATGGCCCATATAGTCAAACATGGTTACCGATTTTTTTCTAGCATGGGGTTGAAAATTTGGGTTTTTGCATTACTTAACATGGGGATGGTTTCTATTGGTGTGTAACCTTAAGGCAGTCTCGCTGACTGGCGTTACCTGCGTGCAATACCGGTATAAGTAATATATTTATTGGTTTTATGTGTGATTTTCTTTGGTAGCATTATACCGAAATGTGTTCTTTGCCTTCTTGGACAAAAAACCCATTAAAATATCGCGAATCTTATCTGCAGTGGCGCCATCTAGCGGCCATACTGGGAAGGTTTCATCTGTCTGTTCCAATTGTTGACGGTTGGTACCACCCTGTCGTCTGCTAGGCCTTAATAGACCAAACTATCGTTTATCTAACCACAAATGTGGCTCCAAGATTTCGCCAAAGGGGCGGAAGGTGACGATTTCGTTAGGGTGGTGGGGGGGGGGGGGGCAGGTCAAAGCATAGAACAGTCTCATGGTTATAATTAAGCCGTGGATAGATCGACCGAAAGAGGACCAGTAAGTGTTATACATATGGATTTCACACTGTTATTGTGTCGTCATTTTTGTATATGGGTTGACCAAATTGTGTACTTTATATGGAAATTGTGCCTTCTGTTCGGGGTATCTGTTAAAGATGAAGGAGGATGAAAATGTCATCTGCTTAAGGTTACACACCAATAGGTCGTGCGTAGAAAAGTATATATCGTCAAGTAGTGCCTAAAATATGATCGTATATCAGGGTTATATGGTTACTGGTTACTTCTTTCTTTGTATATATTGTTTCTTTTACTAATGTTTGGCCAGATTACTGCCTGTTGCATTAATCTGTGGCGTATTTAATCATGTTTGCGGACGTTACGGGTGCGTGGTTCGGTCGACCTCATCACATGCTGATTCGCTGGGTGTTTAATTTTCGGCGGGTCGCTCTAGGGGGGGGTGTCATACTATGGGCTGTAGCTAAAAATATCGCACGTGAACCTATGTTCTGTTTGTTGTTAAAAGAAAGTTGGATACTTTCTCTATAATTTGCTATGGCCCATATAGTCAAACATGGTTACCGATTTTTTTCTAGCATGGGGTTGAAAATTTGGGTTTTTGCATTACTTAACATGGGGATGGTTTTTATTGGTGTGTAACCTTAAGGCAGTCTCGCTGACTGGCGTTACCTGCGTGCAATACCGGTATAAGTAATATATTTATTGGTTTTATGTGTGATTTTCTTTGGTAGCATTATACCGAAATGTGTTCTTTGCCTTCTTGGACAAAAAACCCATTAAAATATCGCGAATCTTATCTGCAGTGGCGCCATCTAGCGGCCATACTGGGAAGGTTTCATCTGTCTGTTCCAATTGTTGACGGTTGGTACCACCCTGTCGTCTGCTAGGCCTTAATAGACCAAACTATCGTTTATCTAACCACAAATGTGGCTCCAAGATTTCGCCAAAGGGGCGGAAGGTGACGATTTCGTTAGGGTGGTGGGGGGGGGGGGGGGCAGGTCAAAGCATAGAACAGTCTCATGGTTATAATTAAGCCGTGGATAGATCGACCGAAAGAGGACCAGTAAGTGTTATACATATGGATTTCACACTGTTATTGTGTCGTCATTTTTGTATATGGGTTGACCAAATTGTGTACTTTATATGGAAATTGTGCCTTCTGTTCGGGGTATCTGTTAAAGATGAAGGAGGATGAAAATGTCATCTGCTTAAGGTTACACACCAATAGGTCGTGCGTAGAAAAGTATATACCGTCAAGTAGTGCCTAAAATATGATCGTATATCAGGGTTATATGGTTACTGGTTACTTCTTTCTTTGTATATATTGTTTCTTTTACTAATGTTTGGCCAGATTACTGCCTGTTGCATTAATCTGTGGCGTATTTAATCATGTTTGCGGACGTTACGGGTGCGTGGTTCGGTCGACCTCATCACATGCTGATTCGCTGGGTGTTTAATTTTCGGCGGGTCGCTCTAGGGGGGGTGTCATACTATGGGCTGTAGCTAAAAATATCGCACGTGAACCTATGTTCTGTTTGTTGTTAAAATAAATTTGGATACTTTCTCTATAATTTGCTATGGCCCATATAGTCAAACATGGTTACCGATTTTTTTCTAGCATGGGGTTGAAAATTTGGGTTTTTGCATTACTTAACATGGGGATGGTTTCTATTGGTGTGTAACCTTAAGGCAGTCTCGCTGACTGGCGTTACCTGCGTGCAATACCGGTATAAGTAATATATTTATTGGTTTTATGTGTGATTTTCTTTGGTAGCATTATACCGAAATGTGTTCTTTGCCTTCTTGGACAAAAAACCCATTAAAATATCGCGAATCTTATCTGCAGTGGCGCCATCTAGCGGCCATACTGGGAAGGTTTCATCTGTCTGTTCCAATTGTTGACGGTTGGTACCACCCTGTCGTCTGCTAGGCCTTAATAGACCAAACTATCGTTTATCTAACCACAAATGTGGCTCCAAGATTTCGCCAAAGGGGCGGAAGGTGACGATTTCGTTAGGGTGGTGGGGGGGGGGGGGGGGGCAGGTCAAAGCATAGAACAGTCTCATGGTTATAATTAAGCCGTGGATAGATCGACCGAAAGAGGACCAGTAAGTGTTATACATATGGATTTCACACTGTTATTGTGTCGTCATTTTTGTATATGGGTTGACCAAATTGTGTACTTTATATGGAAATTGTGCCTTCTGTTCGGGGTATCTGTTAAAGATGAAGGAGGATGAAAATGTCATCTGCTTAAGGTTACACACCAATAGGTCGTGCGTAGAAAAGTATATACCGTCAAGTAGTGCCTAAAATATGATCGTATATCAGGGTTATATGGTTACTGGTTACTTCTTTCTTTGTATATATTGTTTCTTTTACTAATGTTTGGCCAGATTACTGCCTGTTGCATTAATCTGTGGCGTATTTAATCATGTTTGCGGACGTTACGGGTGCGTGGTTCGGTCGACCTCATCACATGCTGATTCGCTGGGTGTTTAATTTTCGGCGGGTCGCTCTAGGGTGGGTGTCATACTATGGGCTGTAGCTAAAAATATCGCACGTGAACCTATGTTCTGTTTGTTGTTAAAATAAATTTGGATACTTTCTCTATAATTTGCTATGGCCCATATAGTCAAACATGGTTACCGATTTTTTTCTAGCATGGGGTTGAAAATTTGGGTTTTTGCATTACTTAACATGGGGATGGTTTCTATTGGTGTGTAACCTTAAGGCAGTCTCGCTGACTGGCGTTACCTGCGTGCAATACCGGTATAAGTAATATATTTATTGGTTTTATGTGTGATTTTCTTTGGTAGCATTATACCGAAATGTGTTCTTTGCCTTCTTGGACAAAAAACCCATTAAAATATCGCGAATCTTATCTGCAGTGGCGCCATCTAGCGGCCATACTGGGAAGGTTTCATCTGTCTGTTCCAATTGTTGACGGTTGGTACCACCCTGTCGTCTGCTAGGCCTTAATAGACCAAACTATCGTTTATCTAACCACAAATGTGGCTCCAAGATTTCGCCAAAGGGGCGGAAGGTGACGATTTCGTTAGGGTGGTGGGGGGGGGGGGGGGCAGGTCAAAGCATAGAACAGTCTCATGGTTATAATTAAGCCGTGGATAGATCGACCGAAAGAGGACCAGTAAGTGTTATACATATGGATTTCACACTGTTATTGTGTCGTCATTTTTGTATATGGGTTGACCAAATTGTGTACTTTATATGGAAATTGTGCCTTCTGTTCGGGGTATCTGTTAAAGATGAAGGAGGATGAAAATGTCATCTGCTTAAGGTTACACACCAATAGGTCGTGCGTAGAAAAGTATATACCGTCAAGTAGTGCCTAAAATATGATCGTATATCAGGGTTATATGGTTACTGGTTACTTCTTTCTTTGTATATATTGTTTCTTTTACTAATGTTTGGCCAGATTACTGCCTGTTGCATTAATCTGTGGCGTATTTAATCATGTTTGCGGACGTTACGGGTGCGTGGTTCGGTCGACCTCATCACATGCTGATTCGCTGGGTGTTTAATTTTCGGCGGGTCGCTCTAGGGGGGGTGTCATACTATGGGCTGTAGCTAAAAATATCGCACGTGAACCTATGTTCTGTTTGTTGTTAAAATAAATTTGGATACTTTCTCTATAATTTGCTATGGCCCATATAGTCAAACATGGTTACCGATTTTTTTCTAGCATGGGGTTGAAAATTTGGGTTTTTGCATTACTTAACATGGGGATGGTTTCTATTGGTGTGTAACCTTAAGGCAGTCTCGCTGACTGGCGTTACCTGCGTGCAATACCGGTATAAGTAATATATTTATTGGTTTTATGTGTGATTTTCTTTGGTAGCATTATACCGAAATGTGTTCTTTGCCTTCTTGGACAAAAAACCCATTAAAATATCGCGAATCTTATCTGCAGTGGCGCCATCTAGCGGCCATACTGGGAAGGTTTCATCTGTCTGTTCCAATTGTTGACGGTTGGTACCACCCTGTCGTCTGCTAGGCCTTAATAGACCAAACTATCGTTTATCTAACCACAAATGTGGCTCCAAGATTTCGCCAAAGGGGCGGAAGGTGACGATTTCGTTAGGGTGGTGGGGGGGGGGGGGGGGGCAGGTCAAAGCATAGAACAGTCTCATGGTTATAATTAAGCCGTGGATAGATCGACCGAAAGAGGACCAGTAAGTGTTATACATATGGATTTCACACTGTTATTGTGTCGTCATTTTTGTATATGGGTTGACCAAATTGTGTACTTTATATGGAAATTGTGCCTTCTGTTCGGGGTATCTGTTAAAGATGAAGGAGGATGAAAATGTCATCTGCTTAAGGTTACACACCAATAGGTCGTGCGTAGAAAAGTATATATCGTCAAGTAGTGCCTAAAATATGATCGTATATCAGGGTTATATGGTTACTGGTTACTTCTTTCTTTGTATATATTGTTTCTTTTACTAATGTTTGGCCAGATTACTGCCTGTTGCATTAATCTGTGGCGTATTTAATCATGTTTGCGGACGTTACGGGTGCGTGGTTCGGTCGACCTCATCACATGCTGATTCGCTGGGTGTTTAATTTTCGGCGGGTCGCTCTAGGGGGGGGTGTCATACTATGGGCTGTAGCTAAAAATATCGCACGTGAACCTATGTTCTGTTTGTTGTTAAAAGAAAGTTGGATACTTTCTCTATAATTTGCTATGGCCCATATAGTCAAACATGGTTACCGATTTTTTTCTAGCATGGGGTTGAAAATTTGGGTTTTTGCATTACTTAACATGGGGATGGTTTCTATTGGTGTGTAACCTTAAGGCAGTCTCGCTGACTGGCGTTACCTGCGTGCAATACCGGTATAAGTAATATATTTATTGGTTTTATGTGTGATTTTCTTTGGTAGCATTATACCGAAATGTGTTCTTTGCCTTCTTGGACAAAAAACCCATTAAAATATCGCGAATCTTATCTGCAGTGGCGCCATCTAGCGGCCATACTGGGAAGGTTTCATCTGTCTGTTCCAATTGTTGACGGTTGGTACCACCCTGTCGTCTGCTAGGCCTTAATAGACCAAACTATCGTTTATCTAACCACAAATGTGGCTCCAAGATTTCGCCAAAGGGGCGGAAGGTGACGATTTCGTTAGGGTGGTGGGGGGGGGGGCAGGTCAAAGCATAGAACAGTCTCATGGTTATAATTAAACCGTGGATAGATCGACCGAAAGAGGACCAGTAAGTGTTATACATATGGATTTCACACTGTTATTGTGTCGTCATTTTTGTATATGGGTTGACCAAATTGTGTACTTTATATGGAAATTGTGCCTTCTGTTCGGGGTATCTGTTAAAGATGAAGGAGGATGAAAATGTCATCTGCTTAAGGCAGTCTCGCTGACTGGCGTTACCTGCGTGCAATACCGGTATAAGTAATATATTTATTGGTTTTATGTGTGATTTTCTTTGGTAGCATTATACCGAAATGTGTTCTTTGCCTTCTTGGACAAAAAACCCATTAAAATATCGCGAATCTTATCTGCAGTGGCGCCATCTAGCGGCCATACTGGGAAGGTTTCATCTGTCTGTTCCAATTGTTGACGGTTGGTACCACCCTGTCGTCTGCTAGGCCTTAATAGACCAAACTATCGTTTATCTAACCACAAATGTGGCTCCAAGATTTCGCCAAAGGGGCGGAAGGTGACGATTTCGTTAGGGTGGTGGGGGGGGGGGGGGCAGGTCAAAGCATAGAACAGTCTCATGGTTATAATTAAGCCGTGGATAGATCGACCGAAAGAGGACCAGTAAGTGTTATACATATGGATTTCACACTGTTATTGTGTCGTCATTTTTGTATATGGGTTGACCAAATTGTGTACTTTATATGGAAATTGTGCCTTCTGTTCGGGGTATCTGTTAAAGATGAAGGAGGATGAAAATGTCATCTGCTTAAGGTTACACACCAATAGGTCGTGCGTAGAAAAGTATATATCGTCAAGTAGTGCCTAAAATATGATCGTATATCAGGGTTATATGGTTACTGGTTACTTCTTTCTTTGTATATATTGTTTCTTTTACTAATGTTTGGCCAGATTACTGCCTGTTGCATTAATCTGTGGCGTATTTAATCATGTTTGCGGACGTTACGGGTGCGTGGTTCGGTCGACCTCATCACATGCTGATTCGCTGGGTGTTTAATTTTCGGCGGGTCGCTCTAGGGGGGGGTGTCATACTATGGGCTGTAGCTAAAAATATCGCACGTGAACCTATGTTCTGTTTGTTGTTAAAAGAAAGTTGGATACTTTCTCTATAATTTGCTATGGCCCATATAGTCAAACATGGTTACCGATTTTTTTCTAGCATGGGGTTGAAAATTTGGGTTTTTGCATTACTTAACATGGGGATGGTTTCTATTGGTGTGTAACCTTAAGGCAGTCTCGCTGACTGGCGTTACCTGCGTGCAATACCGGTATAAGTAATATATTTATTGGTTTTATGTGTGATTTTCTTTGGTAGCATTATACCGAAATGTGTTCTTTGACTTCTTGGACAAAAAACCCATTAAAATATCGCGAATCTTATCTGCAGTGGCGCCATCTAGCGGCCATACTGGGAAGGTTTCATCTGTCTGTTCCAATTGTTGACGGTTGGTACCACCCTGTCGTCTGCTAGGCCTTAATAGACCAAACTATCGTTTATCTAACCACAAATGTGGCTCCAAGATTTCGCCAAAGGGGCGGAAGGTGACGATTTCGTTAGGGTGGTGGGGGGGGGGGGGGCAGGTCAAAGCATAGAACAGTCTCATGGTTATAATTAAGCCGTGGATAGATCGACCGAAAGAGGACCAGTAAGTGTTATACATATGGATTTCACACTGTTATTGTGTCGTCATTTTTGTATATGGGTTGACCAAATTGTGTACTTTATATGGAAATTGTGCCTTCTGTTCGGGGTATCTGTTAAAGATGAAGGAGGATGAAAATGTCATCTGCTTAAGGCAGTCTCGCTGACTGGCGTTACCTGCGTGCAATACCGGTATAAGTAATATATTTATTGGTTTTATGTGTGATTTTCTTTGGTAGCATTATACCGAAATGTGTTCTTTGCCTTCTTGGACAAAAAACCCATTAAAATATCGCGAATCTTATCTGCAGTGGCGCCATCTAGCGGCCATACTGGGAAGGTTTCATCTGTCTGTTCCAATTGTTGACGGTTGGTACCACCCTGTCGTCTGCTAGGCCTTAATAGACCAAACTATCGTTTATCTAACCACAAATGTGGCTCCAAGATTTCGCCAAAGGGGCGGAAGGTGACGATTTCGTTAGGGTGGTGGGGGGGGGGGGGGGGGGCAGGTCAAAGCATAGAACAGTCTCATGGTTATAATTAAGCCGTGGATAGATCGACCGAAAGAGGACCAGTAAGTGTTATACATATGGATTTCACACTGTTATTGTGTCGTCATTTTTGTATATGGGTTGACCAAATTGTGTACTTTATATGGAAATTGTGCCTTCTGTTCGGGGTATCTGTTAAAGATGAAGGAGGATGAAAATGTCATCTGCTTAAGGCAGTCTCGCTGACTGGCGTTACCTGCGTGCAATACCGGTATAAGTAATATATTTATTGGTTTTATGTGTGATTTTCTTTGGTAGCATTATACCGAAATGTGTTCTTTGCCTTCTTGGACAAAAAACCCATTAAAATATCGCGAATCTTATCTGCAGTGGCGCCATCTAGCGGCCATACTGGGAAGGTTTCATCTGTCTGTTCCAATTGTTGACGGTTGGTACCACCCTGTCGTCTGCTAGGCCTTAATAGACCAAACTATCGTTTATCTAACCACAAATGTGGCTCCAAGATTTCGCCAAAGGGGCGGAAGGTGACGATTTCGTTAGGGTGGTGGGGGGGGGGGGGGGCAGGTCAAAGCATAGAACAGTCTCATGGTTATAATTAAGCCGTGGATAGATCGACCGAAAGAGGACCAGTAAGTGTTATACATATGGATTTCACACTGTTATTGTGTCGTCATTTTTGTATATGGGTTGACCAAATTGTGTACTTTATATGGAAATTGTGCCTTCTGTTCGGGGTATCTGTTAAAGATGAAGGAGGATGAAAATGTCATCTGCTTAAGGTTACACACCAATAGGTCGTGCGTAGAAAAGTATATATCGTCAAGTAGTGCCTAAAATATGATCGTATATCAGGGTTATATGGTTACTGGTTACTTCTTTCTTTGTATATATTGTTTCTTTTACTAATGTTTGGCCAGATTACTGCCTGTTGCATTAATCTGTGGCGTATTTAATCATGTTTGCGGACGTTACGGGTGCGTGGTTCGGTCGACCTCATCACATGCTGATTCGCTGGGTGTTTAATTTTCGGCGGGTCGCTCTAGGGGGGGGTGTCATACTATGGGCTGTAGCTAAAAATATCGCACGTGAACCTATGTTCTGTTTGTTGTTAAAAGAAAGTTGGATACTTTCTCTATAATTTGCTATGGCCCATATAGTCAAACATGGTTACCGATTTTTTTCTAGCATGGGGTTGAAAATTTGGGTTTTTGCATTACTTAACATGGGGATGGTTTCTATTGGTGTGTAACCTTAAGGCAGTCTCGCTGACTGGCGTTACCTGCGTGCAATACCGGTATAAGTAATATATTTATTGGTTTTATGTGTGATTTTCTTTGGTAGCATTATACCGAAATGTGTTCTTTGCCTTCTTGGACAAAAAACCCATTAAAATATCGCGAATCTTATCTGCAGTGGCGCCATCTAGCGGCCATACTGGGAAGGTTTCATCTGTCTGTTCCAATTGTTGACGGTTGGTACCACCCTGTCGTCTGCTAGGCCTTAATAGACCAAACTATCGTTTATCTAACCACAAATGTGGCTCCAAGATTTCGCCAAAGGGGCGGAAGGTGACGATTTCGTTAGGGTGGTGGGGGGGGGGGGGGGCAGGTCAAAGCATAGAACAGTCTCATGGTTATAATTAAGCCGTGGATAGATCGACCGAAAGAGGACCAGTAAGTGTTATACATATGGATTTCACACTGTTATTGTGTCGTCATTTTTGTATATGGGTTGACCAAATTGTGTACTTTATATGGAAATTGTGCCTTCTGTTCGGGGTATCTGTTAAAGATGAAGGAGGATGAAAATGTCATCTGCTTAAGGCAGTCTCGCTGACTGGCGTTACCTGCGTGCAATACCGGTATAAGTAATATATTTATTGGTTTTATGTGTGATTTTCTTTGGTAGCATTATACCGAAATGTGTTCTTTGCCTTCTTGGACAAAAAACCCATTAAAATATCGCGAATCTTATCTGCAGTGGCGCCATCTAGCGGCCATACTGGGAAGGTTTCATCTGTCTGTTCCAATTGTTGACGGTTGGTACCACCCTGTCGTCTGCTAGGCCTTAATAGACCAAACTATCGTTTATCTAACCACAAATGTGGCTCCAAGATTTCGCCAAAGGGGCGGAAGGTGACGATTTCGTTAGGGTGGTGGGGGGGGGGGGGCAGGTCAAAGCATAGAACAGTCTCATGGTTATAATTAAGCCGTGGATAGATCGACCGAAAGAGGACCAGTAAGTGTTATACATATGGATTTCACACTGTTATTGTGTCGTCATTTTTGTATATGGGTTGACCAAATTGTGTACTTTATATGGAAATTGTGCCTTCTGTTCGGGGTATCTGTTAAAGATGAAGGAGGATGAAAATGTCATCTGCTTAAGGCAGTCTCGCTGACTGGCGTTACCTGCGTGCAATACCGGTATAAGTAATATATTTATTGGTTTTATGTGTGATTTTCTTTGGTAGCATTATACCGAAATGTGTTCTTTGCCTTCTTGGACAAAAAACCCATTAAAATATCGCGAATCTTATCTGCAGTGGCGCCATCTAGCGGCCATACTGGGAAGGTTTCATCTGTCTGTTCCAATTGTTGACGGTTGGTACCACCCTGTCGTCTGCTAGGCCTTAATAGACCAAACTATCGTTTATCTAACCACAAATGTGGCTCCAAGATTTCGCCAAAGGGGCGGAAGGTGACGATTTCGTTAGGGTGGTGGGGGGGGGGGGGGGCAGGTCAAAGCATAGAACAGTCTCATGGTTATAATTAAGCCGTGGATAGATCGACCGAAAGAGGACCAGTAAGTGTTATACATATGGATTTCACACTGTTATTGTGTCGTCATTTTTGTATATGGGTTGACCAAATTGTGTACTTTATATGGAAATTGTGCCTTCTGTTCGGGGTATCTGTTAAAGATGAAGGAGGATGAAAATGTCATCTGCTTAAGGTTACACACCAATAGGTCGTGCGTAGAAAAGTATATATCGTCAAGTAGTGCCTAAAATATGATCGTATATCAGGGTTATATGGTTACTGGTTACTTCTTTCTTTGTATATATTGTTTCTTTTACTAATGTTTGGCCAGATTACTGCCTGTTGCATTAATCTGTGGCGTATTTAATCATGTTTGCGGACGTTACGGGTGCGTGGTTCGGTCGACCTCATCACATGCTGATTCGCTGGGTGTTTAATTTTCGGCGGGTCGCTCTAGGGGGGGTGTCATACTATGGGCTGTAGCTAAAAATATCGCACGTGAACCTATGTTCTGTTTGTTGTTAAAAGAAAGTTGGATACTTTCTCTATAATTTGCTATGGCCCATATAGTCAAACATGGTTACCGATTTTTTTCTAGCATGGGGTTGAAAATTTGGGTTTTTGCATTACTTAACATGGGGATGGTTTCTATTGGTGTGTAACCTTAAGGCAGTCTCGCTGACTGGCGTTACCTGCGTGCAATACCGGTATAAGTAATATATTTATTGGTTTTATGTGTGATTTTCTTTGGTAGCATTATACCGAAATGTGTTCTTTGCCTTCTTGGACAAAAAACCCATTAAAATATCGCGAATCTTATCTGCAGTGGCGCCATCTAGCGGCCATACTGGGAAGGTTTCATCTGTCTGTTCCAATTGTTGACGGTTGGTACCACCCTGTCGTCTGCTAGGCCTTAATAGACCAAACTATCGTTTATCTAACCACAAATGTGGCTCCAAGATTTCGCCAAAGGGGCGGAAGGTGACGATTTCGTTAGGGTGGTGGGGGGGGGGGGCAGGTCAAAGCATAGAACAGTCTCATGGTTATAATTAAGCCGTGGATAGATCGACCGAAAGAGGACCAGTAAGTGTTATACATATGGACTTCACACTGTTATTGTGTCGTCATTTTTGTATATGGGTTGACCAAATTGTGTACTTTATATGGAAATTGTGCCTTCTGTTCGGGGTATCTGTTAAAGATGAAGGAGGATGAAAATGTCATCTGCTTAAGGTTACACACCAATAGGTCGTGCGTAGAAAAGTATATACCGTCAAGTAGTGCCTAAAATATGATCGTATATCAGGGTTATATGGTTACTGGTTACTTCTTTCTTTGTATATATTGTTTCTTTTACTAATGTTTGGCCAGATTACTGCCTGTTGCATTAATCTGTGGCGTATTTAATCATGTTTGCGGACGTTACGGGTGCGTGGTTCGGTCGACCTCATCACATGCTGATTCGCTGGGTGTTTAATTTTCGGCGGGTCGCTCTAGGGGGGGTGTCATACTATGGGCTGTAGCTAAAAATATCGCACGTGAACCTATGTTCTGTTTGTTGTTAAAATAAATTTGGATACTTTCTCTATAATTTGCTATGGCCCATATAGTCAAACATGGTTACCGATTTTTTTCTAGCATGGGGTTGAAAATTTGGGTTTTTGCATTACTTAACATGGGGATGGTTTCTATTGGTGTGTTACCTTAAGGCAGTCTCGCTGACTGGCGTTACCTGCGTGCAATACCGGTATAAGTAATATATTTATTGGTTTTATGTGTGATTTTCTTTGGTAGCATTATACCGAAATGTGTTCTTTGCCTTCTTGGACAAAAAACCCATTAAAATATCGCGAATCTTATCTGCAGTGGCGCCATCTAGCGGCCATACTGGGAAGGTTTCATCTGTCTGTTCCAATTGTTGACGGTTGGTACCACCCTGTCGTCTGCTAGGCCTTAATAGACCAAACTATCGTTTATCTAACCACAAATGTGGCTCCAAGATTTCGCCAAAGAGGCGGAAGGTGACGATTTCGTTAGGGTGGTGGGGGGGGGGGGGGCAGGTCAAAGCATAGAACAGTCTCATGGTTATAATTAAGCCGTGGATAGATCGACCGAAAGAGGACCAGTAAGTGTTATACATATGGATTTCACACTGTTATTGTGTCGTCATTTTTGTATATGGGTTGACCAAATTGTGTACTTTATATGGAAATTGTGCCTTCTGTTCGGGGTATCTGTTAAAGATGAAGGAGGATGAAAATGTCATCTGCTTAAGGTTACACACCAATAGGTCGTGCGTAGAAAAGTATATACCGTCAAGTAGTGCCTAAAATATGATCGTATATCAGGGTTATATGGTTACTGGTTACTTCTTTCTTTGTATATATTGTTTCTTTTACTAATGTTTGGCCAGATTACTGCCTGTTGCATTAATCTGTGGCGTATTTAATCATGTTTGCGGACGTTACGGGTGCGTGGTTCGGTCGACCTCATCACATGCTGATTCGCTGGGTGTTTAATTTTCGGCGGGTCGCTCTAGGGGGGGTGTCATACTATGGGCTGTAGCTAAAAATATCGCACGTGAACCTATGTTCTGTTTGTTGTTAAAAGAAAGTTGGATACTTTCTCTATAATTTGCTATGGCCCATATAGTCAAACATGGTTACCGATTTTTTTCTAGCATGGGGTTGAAAATTTGGGTTTTTGCATTACTTAACATGGGGATGGTTTCTATTGGTGTGTAACCTTAAGGCAGTCTCGCTGACTGGCGTTACCTGCGTGCAATACCGGTATAAGTAATATATTTATTGGTTTTATGTGTGATTTTCTTTGGTAGCATTATACCGAAATGTGTTCTTTGCCTTCTTGGACAAAAAACCCATTAAAATATCGCGAATCTTATCTGCAGTGGCGCCATCTAGCGGCCATACTGGGAAGGTTTCATCTGTCTGTTCCAATTGTTGACGGTTGGTACCACCCTGTCGTCTGCTAGGCCTTAATAGACCAAACTATCGTTTATCTAACCACAAATGTGGCTCCAAGATTTCGCCAAAGGGGCGGAAGGTGACGATTTCGTTAGGGTGGTGGGGGGGGGGGGGGCAGGTCAAAGCATAGAACAGTCTCATGGTTATAATTAAGCCGTGGATAGATCGACCGAAAGAGGACCAGTAAGTGTTATACATATGGAATTCACACTGTTATTGTGTCGTCATTTTTGTATATGGGTTGACCAAATTGTGTACTTTATATGGAAATTGTGCCTTCTGTTCGGGGTATCTGTTAAAGATGAAGGAGGATGAAAATGTCATCTGCTTAAGGTTACACACCAATAGGTCGTGCGTAGAAAAGTATATACCGTCAAGTAGTGCCTAAAATATGATCGTATATCAGGGTTATATGGTTACTGGTGACTTCTTTCTTTGTATATATTGTTTCTTTTACTAATGTTTGGCCAGATTACTGCCTGTTGCATTAATCTGTGGCGTATTTAATCATGTTTGCGGACGTTACGGGTGCGTGGTTCGGTCGACCTCATCACATGCTGATTCGCTGGGTGTTTAATTTTCGGCGGGTCGCTCTAGGGGGGGTGTCATACTATGGGCTGTAGCTAAAAATATCGCACGTGAACCTATGTTCTGTTTGTTGTTAAAATAAATTTGGATACTTTCTCTATAATTTGCTATGGCCCATATAGTCAAACATGGTTACCGATTTTTTTCTAGCATGGGGTTGAAAATTTGGGTTTTTGCATTACTTAACATGGGGATGGTTTCTATTGGTGTGTTACCTTAAGGCAGTCTCGCTGACTGGCGTTACCTGCGTGCAATACCGGTATAAGTAATATATTTATTGGTTTTATGTGTGATTTTCTTTGGTAGCATTATACCGAAATGTGTTCTTTGCCTTCTTGGACAAAAAACCCATTAAAATATCGCGAATCTTATCTGCAGTGGCGCCATCTAGCGGCCATACTGGGAAGGTTTCATCTGTCTGTTCCAATTGTTGACGGTTGGTACCACCCTGTCGTCTGCTAGGCCTTAATAGACCAAACTATCGTTTATCTAGCCACAAATGTGGCTCCAAGATTTCGCCAAAGGGGCGGAAGGTGACGATTTCGTTAGGGTGGTGGGGGGGGGGGGGGGCAGGTCAAAGCATAGAACAGTCTCATGGTTATAATTAAGCCGTGGATAGATCGACCGAAAGAGGACCAGTAAGTGTTATACATATGGATTTCACACTGTTATTGTGTCGTCATTTTTGTATATGGGTTGACCAAATTGTGTACTTTATATGGAAATTGTGCCTTCTGTTCGGGGTATCTGTTAAAGATGAAGGAGGATGAAAATGTCATCTGCTTAAGGTTACACACCAATAGGTCGTGCGTAGAAAAGTATATACCGTCAAGTAGTGCCTAAAATATGATCGTATATCAGGGTTATATGGTTACTGGTTACTTCTTTCTTTGTATATATTGTTTCTTTTACTAATGTTTGGCCAGATTACTGCCTGTTGCATTAATCTGTGGCGTATTTAATCATGTTTGCGGACGTTACGGGTGCGTGGTTCGGTCGACCTCATCACATGCTGATTCGCTGGGTGTTTAATTTTCGGCGGGTCGCTCTAGGGGGGGTGTCATACTATGGGCTGTAGCTAAAAATATCGCACGTGAACCTATGTTCTGTTTGTTGTTAAAAGAAAGTTGGATACTTTCTCTATAATTTGCTATGGCCCATATAGTCAAACATGGTTACCGATTTTTTTCTAGCATGGGGTTGAAAATTTGGGTTTTTGCATTACTTAACATGGGGATGGTTTCTATTGGTGTGTAACCTTAAGGCAGTCTCGCTGACTGGCGTTACCTGCGTGCAATACCGGTATAAGTAATATATTTATTGGTTTTATGTGTGATTTTCTTTGGTAGCATTATACCGAAATGTGTTCTTTGCCTTCTTGGACAAAAAACCCATTAAAATATCGCGAATCTTATCTGCAGTGGCGCCATCTAGCGGCCATACTGGGAAGGTTTCATCTGTCTGTTCCAATTGTTGACGGTTGGTACCACCCTGTCGTCTGCTAGGCCTTAATAGACCAAACTATCGTTTATCTAACCACAAATGTGGCTCCAAGATTTCGCCAAAGGGGCGGAAGGTGACGATTTCGTTAGGGTGGTGGGGGGGGGGGGGCAGGTCAAAGCATAGAACAGTCTCATGGTTATAATTAAGCCGTGGATAGATCGACCGAAAGAGGACCAGTAAGTGTTATACATATGGACTTCACACTGTTATTGTGTCGTCATTTTTGTATATGGGTTGACCAAATTGTGTACTTTATATGGAAATTGTGCCTTCTGTTCGGGGTATCTGTTGAAGATGAAGGAGGATGAAAATGTCATCTGCTTAAGGTTACACACCAATAGGTCGTGCGTAGAAAAGTATATACCGTCAAGTAGTGCCTAAAATATGATCGTATATCAGGGTTATATGGTTACTGGTTACTTCTTTCTTTGTATATATTGTTTCTTTTACTAATGTTTGGCCAGATTACTGCCTGTTGCATTAATCTGTGGCGTATTTAATCATGTTTGCGGACGTTACGGGTGCGTGGTTCGGTCGACCTCATCACATGCTGATTCGCTGGGTGTTTAATTTTCGGCGGGTCGCTCTAGGGGGGGTGTCATACTATGGGCTGTAGCTAAAAATATCGCACGTGAACCTATGTTCTGTTTGTTGTTGAAATAAATTTGGATACTTTCTCTATAATTTGCTATGGCCCATATAGTCAAACATGGTTACCGATTTTTTTCTAGCATGGGGTTGAAAATTTGGGTTTTTGCATTACTTAACATGGGGATGGTTTCTATTGGTGTGTTACCTTAAGGCAGTCTCGCTGACTGGCGTTACCTGCGTGCAATACCGGTATAAGTAATATATTTATTGGTTTTATGTGTGATTTTCTTTGGTAGCATTATACCGAAATGTGTTCTTTGCCTTCTTGGACAAAAAACCCATTAAAATATCGCGAATCTTATCTGCAGTGGCGCCATCTAGCGGCCATACTGGGAAGGTTTCATCTGTCTGTTCCAATTGTTGACGGTTGGTACCACCCTGTCGTCTGCTAGGCCTTAATAGACCAAACTATCGTTTATCTAACCACAAATGTGGCTCCAAGATTTCGCCAAAGGGGCGGAAGGTGACGATTTCGTTAGGGTGGTGGGGGGGGGGGGCAGGTCAAAGCATAGAACAGTCTCATGGTTATAATTAAGCCGTGGATAGATCGACCGAAAGAGGACCAGTAAGTGTTATACATATGGATTTCACACTGTTATTGTGTCGTCATTTTTGTATATGGGTTGACCAAATTGTGTACTTTATATGGAAATTGTGCCTTCTGTTCGGGGTATCTGTTAAAGATGAAGGAGGATGAAAATGTCATCTGCTTAAGGTTACACACCAATAGGTCGTGCGTAGAAAAGTATATACCGTCAAGTAGTGCCTAAAATATGATCGTATATCAGGGTTATATGGTTACTGGTTACTTCTTTCTTTGTATATATTGTTTCTTTTACTAATGTTTGGCCAGATTACTGCCTGTTGCATTAATCTGTGGCGTATTTAATCATGTTTGCGGACGTTACGGGTGCGTGGTTCGGTCGACCTCATCACATGCTGATTCGCTGGGTGTTTAATTTTCGGCGGGTCGCTCTAGGGGGGGTGTCATACTATGGGCTGTAGCTAAAAATATCGCACGTGAACCTATGTTCTGTTTGTTGTTAAAATAAAGTTGGATACTTTCTCTATAATTTGCTATGGCCCATATAGTCAAACATGGTTACCGATTTTTTTCTAGCATGGGGTTGAAAATTTGGGTTTTTGCATTATTTAACATGGGGATGGTTTCTATTGGTGTGTTACCTTAAGGCAGTCTCGCTGACTGGCGTTACCTGCGTGCAATACCGGTATAAGTAATATATTTATTGGTTTTATGTGTGATTTTCTTTGGTAGCATTATACCGAAATGTGTTCTTTGCCTTCTTGGACAAAAAACCCATTAAAATATCGCGAATCTTATCTGCAGTGGCGCCATCTAGCGGCCATACTGGGAAGGTTTCATCTGTCTGTTCCAATTGTTGACGGTTGGTACCACCCTGTCGTCTGCTAGGCCTTAATAGACCAAACTATCGTTTATCTAACCACAAATGTGGCTCCAAGATTTCGCCAAAGGGGCGGAAGGTGACGATTTCGTTAGGGTGGTGGGGGGGGGGGGGCAGGTCAAAGCATAGAACAGTCTCATGGTTATAATTAAGCCGTGGATAGATCGACCGAAAGAGGACCAGTAAGTGTTATACATATGGAATTCACACTGTTATTGTGTCGTCATTTTTGTATATGGGTTGACCAAATTGTGTACTTTATATGGAAATTGTGCCTTCTGTTCGGGGTATCTGTTAAAGATGAAGGAGGATGAAAATGTCATCTGCTTAAGGTTACACACCAATAGGTCGTGCGTAGAAAAGTATATACCGTCAAGTAGTGCCTAAAATATGATCGTATATCAGGGTTATATGGTTACTGGTGACTTCTTTCTTTGTATATATTGTTTCTTTTACTAATGTTTGGCCAGATTACTGCCTGTTGCATTAATCTGTGGCGTATTTAATCATGTTTGCGGACGTTACGGGTGCGTGGTTCGGTCGACCTCATCACATGCTGATTCGCTGGGTGTTTAATTTTCGGCGGGTCGCTCTAGGGGGGGTGTCATACTATGGGCTGTAGCTAAAAATATCGCACGTGAACCTATGTTCTGTTTGTTGTTAAAAGAAAGTTGGATACTTTCTCTATAATTTGCTATGGCCCATATAGTCAAACATGGTTACCGATTTTTTTCTAGCATGGGGTTGAAAATTTGGGTTTTTGCATTACTTAACATGGGGATGGTTTCTATTGGTGTGTAACCTTAAGGCAGTCTCGCTGACTGGCGTTACCTGCGTGCAATACCGGTATAAGTAATATATTTATTGGTTTTATGTGTGATTTTCTTTGGTAGCATTATACCGAAATGTGTTCTTTGCCTTCTTGGACAAAAAACCCATTAAAATATCGCGAATCTTATCTGCAGTGGCGCCATCTAGCGGCCATACTGGGAAGGTTTCATCTGTCTGTTCCAATTGTTGACGGTTGGTACCACCCTGTCGTCTGCTAGGCCTTAATAGACCAAACTATCGTTTATCTAACCACAAATGTGGCTCCAAGATTTCGCCAAAGGGGCGGAAGGTGACGATTTCGTTAGGGTGGTTGGGGGGGGGGGGGGGGCAGGTCAAAGCATAGAACAGTCTCATGGTTATAATTAAGCCGTGGATAGATCGACCGAAAGAGGACCAGTAAGTGTTATACATATGGAATTCACACTGTTATTGTGTCGTCATTTTTGTATATGGGTTGACCAAATTGTGTACTTTATATGGAAATTGTGCCTTCTGTTCGGGGTATCTGTTAAAGATGAAGGAGGATGAAAATGTCATCTGCTTAAGGTTACACACCAATAGGTCGTGCGTAGAAAAGTATATACCGTCAAGTAGTGCCTAAAATATGATCGTATATCAGGGTTATATGGTTACTGGTGACTTCTTTCTTTGTATATATTGTTTCTTTTACTAATGTTTGGCCAGATTACTGCCTGTTGCATTAATCTGTGGCGTATTTAATCATGTTTGCGGACGTTACGGGTGCGTGGTTCGGTCGACCTCATCACATGCTGATTCGCTGGGTGTTTAATTTTCGGCGGGTCGCTCTAGGGGGGGTGTCATACTATGGGCTGTAGCTAAAAATATCGCACGTGAACCTATGTTCTGTTTGTTGTTAAAATAAATTTGGATACTTTCTCTATAATTTGCTATGGCCCATATAGTCAAACATGGTTACCGATTTTTTTCTAGCATGGGGTTGAAAATTTGGGTTTTTGCATTACTTAACATGGGGATGGTTTCTATTGGTGTGTTACCTTAAGGCAGTCTCGCTGACTGGCGTTACCTGCGTGCAATACCGGTATAAGTAATATATTTATTGGTTTTATGTGTGATTTTCTTTGGTAGCATTATACCGAAATGTGTTCTTTGCCTTCTTGGACAAAAAACCCATTAAAATATCGCGAATCTTATCTGCAGTGGCGCCATCTAGCGGCCATACTGGGAAGGTTTCATCTGTCTGTTCCAATTGTTGACGGTTGGTACCACCCTGTCGTCTGCTAGGCCTTAATAGACCAAACTATCGTTTATCTAGCCACAAATGTGGCTCCAAGATTTCGCCAAAGGGGCGGAAGGTGACGATTTCGTTAGGGTGGTGGGGGGGGGGGGGGCAGGTCAAAGCATAGAACAGTCTCATGGTTATAATTAAGCCGTGGATAGATCGACCGAAAGAGGACCAGTAAGTGTTATACATATGGATTTCACACTGTTATTGTGTCGTCATTTTTGTATATGGGTTGACCAAATTGTGTACTTTATATGGAAATTGTGCCTTCTGTTCGGGGTATCTGTTAAAGATGAAGGAGGATGAAAATGTCATCTGCTTAAGGTTACACACCAATAGGTCGTGCGTAGAAAAGTATATACCGTCAAGTAGTGCCTAAAATATGATCGTATATCAGGGTTATATGGTTACTGGTTACTTCTTTCTTTGTATATATTGTTTCTTTTACTAATGTTTGGCCAGATTACTGCCTGTTGCATTAATCTGTGGCGTATTTAATCATGTTTGCGGACGTTACGGGTGCGTGGTTCGGTCGACCTCATCACATGCTGATTCGCTGGGTGTTTAATTTTCGGCGGGTCGCTCTAGGGGGGGTGTCATACTATGGGCTGTAGCTAAAAATATCGCACGTGAACCTATGTTCTGTTTGTTGTTAAAAGAAAGTTGGATACTTTCTCTATAATTTGCTATGGCCCATATAGTCAAACATGGTTACCGATTTTTTTCTAGCATGGGGTTGAAAATTTGGGTTTTTGCATTACTTAACATGGGGATGGTTTCTATTGGTGTGTAACCTTAAGGCAGTCTCGCTGACTGGCGTTACCTGCGTGCAATACCGGTATAAGTAATATATTTATTGGTTTTATGTGTGATTTTCTTTGGTAGCATTATACCGAAATGTGTTCTTTGCCTTCTTGGACAAAAAACCCATTAAAATATCGCGAATCTTATCTGCAGTGGCGCCATCTAGCGGCCATACTGGGAAGGTTTCATCTGTCTGTTCCAATTGTTGACGGTTGGTACCACCCTGTCGTCTGCTAGGCCTTAATAGACCAAACTATCGTTTATCTAACCACAAATGTGGCTCCAAGATTTCGCCAAAGGGGCGGAAGGTGACGATTTCGTTAGGGTGGTGGGGGGGGGGGGGGGGGCAGGTCAAAGCATAGAACAGTCTCATGGTTATAATTAAGCCGTGGATAGATCGACCGAAAGAGGACCAGTAAGTGTTATACATATGGACTTCACACTGTTATTGTGTCGTCATTTTTGTATATGGGTTGACCAAATTGTGTACTTTATATGGAAATTGTGCCTTCTGTTCGGGGTATCTGTTGAAGATGAAGGAGGATGAAAATGTCATCTGCTTAAGGTTACACACCAATAGGTCGTGCGTAGAAAAGTATATACCGTCAAGTAGTGCCTAAAATATGATCGTATATCAGGGTTATATGGTTACTGGTTACTTCTTTCTTTGTATATATTGTTTCTTTTACTAATGTTTGGCCAGATTACTGCCTGTTGCATTAATCTGTGGCGTATTTAATCATGTTTGCGGACGTTACGGGTGCGTGGTTCGGTCGACCTCATCACATGCTGATTCGCTGGGTGTTTAATTTTCGGCGGGTCGCTCTAGGGGGGGTGTCATACTATGGGCTGTAGCTAAAAATATCGCACGTGAACCTATGTTCTGTTTGTTGTTGAAATAAATTTGGATACTTTCTCTATAATTTGCTATGGCCCATATAGTCAAACATGGTTACCGATTTTTTTCTAGCATGGGGTTGAAAATTTGGGTTTTTGCATTACTTAACATGGGGATGGTTTCTATTGGTGTGTTACCTTAAGGCAGTCTCGCTGACTGGCGTTACCTGCGTGCAATACCGGTATAAGTAATATATTTATTGGTTTTATGTGTGATTTTCTTTGGTAGCATTATACCGAAATGTGTTCTTTGCCTTCTTGGACAAAAAACCCATTAAAATATCGCGAATCTTATCTGCAGTGGCGCCATCTAGCGGCCATACTGGGAAGGTTTCATCTGTCTGTTCCAATTGTTGACGGTTGGTACCACCCTGTCGTCTGCTAGGCCTTAATAGACCAAACTATCGTTTATCTAACCACAAATGTGGCTCCAAGATTTCGCCAAAGGGGCGGAAGGTGACGATTTCGTTAGGGTGGTGGGGGGGGGGGGGGCAGGTCAAAGCATAGAACAGTCTCATGGTTATAATTAAGCCGTGGATAGATCGACCGAAAGAGGACCAGTAAGTGTTATACATATGGATTTCACACTGTTATTGTGTCGTCATTTTTGTATATGGGTTGACCAAATTGTGTACTTTATATGGAAATTGTGCCTTCTGTTCGGGGTATCTGTTAAAGATGAAGGAGGATGAAAATGTCATCTGCTTAAGGTTACACACCAATAGGTCGTGCGTAGAAAAGTATATACCGTCAAGTAGTGCCTAAAATATGATCGTATATCAGGGTTATATGGTTACTGGTTACTTCTTTCTTTGTATATATTGTTTCTTTTACTAATGTTTGGCCAGATTATTGCCTGTTGCATTAATCTGTGGCGTATTTAATCATGTTTGCGGACGTTACGGGTGCGTGGTTCGGTCGACCTCATCA
The DNA here is from genome assembly GCA_964019135.1 of Arenicola marina. Classification (NCBI taxonomy): domain Eukaryota; kingdom Metazoa; phylum Annelida; class Polychaeta; family Arenicolidae; genus Arenicola; species Arenicola marina. The sequence goes on along the minus strand of OZ025254.1, from coordinate 27,174,215 downwards.
CATGCTGATTCGCTGGGTGTTTAATTTTCGGCGGGTCGCTCTAGGGGGGGTGTCATACTATGGGCTGTAGCTAAAAATATCGCACGTGAACCTATGTTCTGTTTGTTGTTGAAATAAATTTGGATACTTTCTCTATAATTTGCTATGGCCCATATAGTCAAACATGGTTACCGATTTTTTTCTAGCATGGGGTTGAAAATTTGGGTTTTTGCATTACTTAACATGGGGATGGTTTCTATTGGTGTGTTACCTTAAGGCAGTCTCGCTGACTGGCGTTACCTGCGTGCAATACCGGTATAAGTAATATATTTATTGGTTTTATGTGTGATTTTCTTTGGTAGCATTATACCGAAATGTGTTCTTTGCCTTCTTGGACAAAAAACCCATTAAAATATCGCGAATCTTATCTGCAGTGGCGCCATCTAGCGGCCATACTGGGAAGGTTTCATCTGTCTGTTCCAATTGTTGACGGTTGGTACCACCCTGTCGTCTGCTAGGCCTTAATAGACCAAACTATCGTTTATCTAACCACAAATGTGGCTCCAAGATTTCGCCAAAGGGGCGGAAGGTGACGATTTCGTTAGGGTGGTGGGGGGGGGGGGGCAGGTCAAAGCATAGAACAGTCTCATGGTTATAATTAAGCCGTGGATAGATCGACCGAAAGAGGACCAGTAAGTGTTATACATATGGATTTCACACTGTTATTGTGTCGTCATTTTTGTATATGGGTTGACCAAATTGTGTACTTTATATGGAAATTGTGCCTTCTGTTCGGGGTATCTGTTAAAGATGAAGGAGGATGAAAATGTCATCTGCTTAAGGTTACACACCAATAGGTCGTGCGTAGAAAAGTATATACCGTCAAGTAGTGCCTAAAATATGATCGTATATCAGGGTTATATGGTTACTGGTTACTTCTTTCTTTGTATATATTGTTTCTTTTACTAATGTTTGGCCAGATTACTGCCTGTTGCATTAATCTGTGGCGTATTTAATCATGTTTGCGGACGTTACGGGTGCGTGGTTCGGTCGACCTCATCACATGCTGATTCGCTGGGTGTTTAATTTTCGGCGGGTCGCTCTAGGGGGGGTGTCATACTATGGGCTGTAGCTAAAAATATCGCACGTGAACCTATGTTCTGTTTGTTGTTAAAATAAAGTTGGATACTTTCTCTATAATTTGCTATGGCCCATATAGTCAAACATGGTTACCGATTTTTTTCTAGCATGGGGTTGAAAATTTGGGTTTTTGCATTATTTAACATGGGGATGGTTTCTATTGGTGTGTTACCTTAAGGCAGTCTCGCTGACTGGCGTTACCTGCGTGCAATACCGGTATAAGTAATATATTTATTGGTTTTATGTGTGATTTTCTTTGGTAGCATTATACCGAAATGTGTTCTTTGCCTTCTTGGACAAAAAACCCATTAAAATATCGCGAATCTTATCTGCAGTGGCGCCATCTAGCGGCCATACTGGGAAGGTTTCATCTGTCTGTTCCAATTGTTGACGGTTGGTACCACCCTGTCGTCTGCTAGGCCTTAATAGACCAAACTATCGTTTATCTAACCACAAATGTGGCTCCAAGATTTCGCCAAAGGGGCGGAAGGTGACGATTTCGTTAGGGTGGTGGGGGGGGGGGGGCAGGTCAAAGCATAGAACAGTCTCATGGTTATAATTAAGCCGTGGATAGATCGACCGAAAGAGGACCAGTAAGTGTTATACATATGGATTTCACACTGTTATTGTGTCGTCATTTTTGTATATGGGTTGACCAAATTGTGTACTTTATATGGAAATTGTGCCTTCTGTTCGGGGTATCTGTTAAAGATGAAGGAGGATGAAAATGTCATCTGCTTAAGGTTACACACCAATAGGTCGTGCGTAGAAAAGTATATACCGTCAAGTAGTGCCTAAAATATGATCGTATATCAGGGTTATATGGTTACTGGTTACTTCTTTCTTTGTATATATTGTTTCTTTTACTAATGTTTGGCCAGATTACTGCCTGTTGCATTAATCTGTGGCGTATTTAATCATGTTTGCGGACGTTACGGGTGCGTGGTTCGGTCGACCTCATCACATGCTGATTCGCTGGGTGTTTAATTTTCGGCGGGTCGCTCTAGGGGGGGTGTCATACTATGGGCTGTAGCTAAAAATATCGCACGTGAACCTATGTTCTGTTTGTTGTTAAAATAAAGTTGGATACTTTCTCTATAATTTGCTATGGCCCATATAGTCAAACATGGTTACCGATTTTTTTCTAGCATGGGGTTGAAAATTTGGGTTTTTGCATTACTTAACATGGGGATGGTTTCTATTGGTGTGTAACCTGAAATAAACAAGAGCCTGCGCTCTTCTACTTCCGGTTATGAAAACTGTGTGAGTGTTCGGTTCTCTCTCCAGCCATTTATCGATATTTACCCCCGTCATGACGGATCCTCCAACCTCTACAGAAACTACGAGGGGACTTATAAATCTGCTTTTCAGATCATCATTTCAGATCATCATTTCAGATCTCGGCCTTTATAAAGACACATTAAAACTTAACTTATCTGGATTATTACATTTGGATGCATTTGGATACCTTTTTATACGGACATGGATACAAAAGTAGACATGTCAGCCTCAGATGGGGTTCATTGTGATCAAGGTAAGATCATGTCGACATGTGTCATTGTGTGTGCTCGCAAGATCGTTGGCGCAAGTGCCCCCAGGCTAGCTCTGACCACAGGGGCCCAAGCGCCGGAGGGAGGGGGGGTGGGGGGGGGGTCGACATTGATAGAAAGAAAGAGAAGGAGTGAAACGGCCAGACCAAAACAAACCCAAATGTGCAAATCAATTTACCTTTTTTTCATCCAAAATAGTTCTGTCGCGCACCAATTTTGATTCCTTTACTTACTTGAACCTAAATTCAAAGTCATAAATGCCGTAGACTCACGTTTCGGCCTATATTTTCCGCGAATTTTGCGCGATCGCTCTAAAAATCACTGACCTGACAAAGCAACCCTGTGCAATTTTAATGATAAGCTCACAGTAGACACGTAAGTTTGGGTCTACGGCATTTATGACTTTGACTTTAGTCCCGTCACGGAACTGTTGTAACAGGCGTCCAGTCGGGGACCGAATATTTTGTCTGAAGTAATTACATCGGCGCCGAGGAAAAAATGTAGCGCCGATGTAGCAGGGGGAGGCTTCCACAAAAAATCTGTCACAATATTATCAAAGATCCTACCTCAGAGAAGCAGAAAATGTTAAGTCCAATGAATTTGGTATCCGAATAAGTGTGTTATGGCGTATAAACCGTTGGGCCCGGATATTTTGTAGGATGTAATTTACTGCGGCGCTGCAGTAATTTTTCCGCGCCGATGTAGTTGGCGGAGGCATGTAGGTGAAATCTGTCACGTTATTATCAAAGACCTTACCTCATAGATTCAGAAAATGTTTAGTCCGATGATTTTGGTATCCAAATAAGTGTGTAATGTTGCATAAACCATTCCGGGCGGCAGCCTCAGCTCAAATGGCTGCCTCCTCGGCATGCCGTAATCTCGTCCAGGTGCGAGTCTTGCGGACCAAGGGGGGGGAGGGGTGCATATGTGTGCGGTCGCGTGCAACGGTGGGTGGCTCAGACGGCATGCAGGGGTATGGGGGTAATTTACATCGGCGCCGAGGAAAAATGATGCAGGGGTGGGGGGTGCACTTCGACATGTTACTGGGTCCCAAATATTTACCCAATACTCTGGGTATTCGGTTTCTGCACAAATCTCCCAGCCCCCCCCACCCCCCCCCCCCCCCCCCCCCCCCCCCAAAAAATCCCCATCAGACCAGATCTGTGTCATGGTGGCCTCCCCCCGGGATACATGCACGATGAAATGGTCGGAAAACATATGTGAGACCTTAAAAATATAAAGTGCAGTTAGCAAAACACAAATGATTGTGTCACATATCGCGACACAAAGGCAAAGAAAGTTTATATAAATGCAAAAAATGGAATTAAATCTTGAAAAAAATATGGCATGTGTGAATCCATTCTAAAATTAAGCTTTGCTTAAATGCTTCTATTCAGCTATTATCGCCTTTGGTCAAAAATGGCCACTGCCGAGGGAAACCTGTTTACAGAAAATTATCTGCCAGTCAGTAATTATTGGTTTAGTAACGTTAAATTATTCTGCTTGATTTTAGTTCGGACGATTGGAGACACAATTAACTTAGTTTTAAGAGATATTGCTGTTGTTCTTAGGATGTGCACTTCTCACAATAATTCTTAATTTCTTGTAATAAATAGGAAAAGCTGAGACTGAGTGGTTAGAGCAAAGGCATGACTGGGGCTTCATTCATAATTTAGCTGTGGACATTGTATAACAGATTATTTTGACAAAGAAATAGAGCCTATTAGAGGTATGACATGTAAAATGACATTTTCAAAAAATTACTCTGGTGTCAATAAAACGGTTCTACTGGCCCTTAAGCAAGTTGCCACAAGTTTGAAGAGTAATGCGCAATATTTTTAATTGTATACTGTTGCTTTCATTATCGCTCATTGCCATTGGTCAATTTAGGGGGTAGGCCTAGCCCAGAACCCTAGGCTGTGTGGGCTGAAACACATGATTCTTCAACCATAGCCATGGATTCATGGCTAGGGTAGGCCTAGTCTGGAGTTAGCGTCCCTGGGATGGGGGTATAAAAGGCCCTGCATCACAGCTTGAGTGAGTTGGAGTGGGGGGGGACAGCGCAGCCCCAGCGCACCTCTCTCTCACTCTCAGCGCTTCACCCATGTACCTCTTTTCTCTCTATTCCTTGCACTTCACCTGCACATCCATTTTCTCTCTATTCCTTTCACTTTACCCATACACTTCTTTTTTCTCTATTCCTTTTGCTTTACCCTCAAACCTCTTTTCTCTCTATTCCTTGTGCTTTACCTGTGCACCTCTTTTTCTATATTATTTTATAAGAGGGTCTAGGTCAGAAAGATATAGGTGGTGCTATATTTAAAGGAATCAGCAATGGAATATTGAGAAGTAACTTGGAAATGTGATATTGTTATCTGTATATTTACTAAGAGGCTGATGGCATAGATATATTCAAGTAACATGGAGATTTATCATACATTCGTATGTGGTGACAGCAATTGATTGATTTTATTATTGCCTTACTGCTGGGTTACGATATGTGGGTTAAACTGAGAAGGCTTAGCAATATTGCAGCTTAAAACGCCCCCTTCCTGACATAACACCACAAACATACACCTTTGGCACGCTACAGTTTTGGTGGCAGTGATAACATTTGGCCACTTACACCCTTGGCACGCTACAGTTTTGGTGGCTGCGATACCACTAGCAGCCACCTTAGATCTGTTAACAATGTTGTTGGGTGCTTATCACTTTTCCCGCATAGTCACGAATACCTGGCTGGGTGCCAAAACTAATAACATTAGTCCCAACTCCTTATCGCAGAATTCAACACCATATCAGATATATGTAGCAAGCTAGTAGTCATACTGGTAGCAATGCCAAAAACATCTGTTACCGCAGTATCCACCTTTACAGTTAAGCAGACTTCATGCGGAAACAGTGCTAGATACCAGTTACTGCAGTTTCTAAATTTTGCAGTTAAGTGGAACACACACAGAAACAGCGCTAGACACCAGTCACCACAGTGACCAATTTTGCACCTAAGCAGACTACATGTGGAAACAGCGCTAGAGGGGTGGCTAGTAACCTTGGAAAATGTTCTAAATCAAGCCTAAGACCCCAGAGTAATCCACACTTTACATTTTTCTTAAGACTGCTCTGTGACAGTGGCCTCTGCCTGAATTGCTGAAAGTGGAATTCGGTTTAAGACATCAATTTAAGTAGCCTGAAAAGCAGACGTTAATGTTAAAAATCAGACCTTAATGTTGTGAGACAGTCTGACGGATCGACATAATGTCGATATCTCAGGCTGTCTCATAGTGCTAAATTACCCTGGCCACTGCACAACAGTTGCCAGGGTGATTTAGCACTAACTCTCCCACAATATATATGTCTAATTCTAACTTCTAAAACTAAGTTGAATCGTTCCAAATGATCATAAGATTCAAACACAGTCAGGGGCGGCTGGCCTGTATCAGCGTATATATGTCATACCTACCAGGATCCATATAATAAGTATTATCTAGACAAGCCATGGTGCCTTCTCCATTCTCATCCACGCAGAAACCTGGCCGCTTGAGTATCCCGTCAATCACCCTGTGTCAAAAAGTAAATATACTGGTTTACACTTTGTCTATAAGTCGCGCGGCCGAATAACAACGAGGCTTGACCCAATTGTGAGTAAACAGTCCACACCACATGCTACATGCAGTAGGCCTGAGATCCTTCTCAAATGAGTAGGGATAACCCGTAAATATCGATGCTTTATAGTTATCTTTTATCTATCAATATTTACACTATTTAGATTGTGCTGCTAGACTATTTCCAAAGTAAGGACATTTATTTAATAGATATCCCGCAACAAATGGAAATAGTTCGATGTGACCAATGTCGTCGCATAGCGAGCTCAGTGACCAACAATTTTTGCGGCGGTTGACCGTGCTTCGCACCCAGTAACACCCTTACCAGGCCTGTCTGTAAGTTATCACGAGGTTCCGTTAGAGCCAGGCAGCATTTGCTGTCTGTGCGGTGTTGCAGCGCATATTAGCGCGGCTGGCACTGGTTGAATAAATTTGGCCAGGAAAGCCCGGACATTGCAAGTTAAGACAATAAATCAAAGTATTGGCTTTCCGCTAGGTCAGTATATTGCATAAGTATTCTGGCAATATACATATGTTGTCTGATAGTTAAAAACTGTGCGCTCTATACGCGAAAATATACGCTGCAACACCGCACAGACAGCAAATACGGAACGCCAGGTTATGCCCAAAAATCCGACCATCCGCGCCACAGGCCACAGCCCCCGTACCCCAACACTCCCTTCATATAACTCCAAAGCTTAAAAATAGATAGACGGCTGTGTATCTGTTTTAAAACCATTATCAAAACATTTTAAACATTGATAGTAATAGTGCCAAAGTTAGCCGCAGACTCCCCTCTGGGTCGTAGAATGTCTCGCCTTTTTAACTTCATATCTTGATAAAGTTATCTTTTATTGAACGACTAATCAAATTTTCGCTTGCATATGTACCGATTTAGTCTATATTCTTGCCACCAAACAACACCTTCAACCTGCCTGGCTGATTCAAAACAAATGCTGGATGACGGAAATGGTGTGATCTGTGTGATGCGCATGACCGGAAAGAAGGTGCGGCGCATCGAACCATTTCCGTCATCCGACATTTGTTTTGAATCAGCCAGGCCGGTTGAAGGTGTTGTTTTGGTGGCAAGAATATAGACTAAATCGGTACATATGCAAGCAAAAATTAGATTAGTCGTTCAATAAAAGATAACTTTATCAAGATATGAAGTTAAAAAGGCGAGACATTCTGAAACAAACGAGCGCTTTGCCCCGAACTGCCGAACTTGGCATTTTCTAATGGCGCGTGTAGGGTTGCATCTACGACCCAGAGCCTGAGGGGAGTCTGCGGCTATGCCAAAGTAAGTCAACTTAAACTGAAGCAGAAACAACTTACCCGTCGCCGCGCGCCTGTCGCTTGCTAGTCCCATATGAGACAGTTGTTCCCAACGATCAGAATCACTGGCTGCCCGCACGGTGGCGCTTCGCAAAAAGACTAACTGCGGTTGGGTGGCAAAATAGACCCCTAGCGGAGTGTCGAAGGCAGAAAGTGTCTGTCGTTTCTCTTTCCAGTATTCGTGCACATGAATATTTAAATTTTTGTGACCTGGCCAATGACCTCGTATTTGCATGTTGTTCTTTTACGTTTCCGGTTGACGGGACGGGGGCAGAACGAAGCGATTCGAACATCATTCTTTTGCTTTGTGGATTTGTTATGGATTGTAAACAATCGGTATTCATAGTATTTCGCAAACTGCCATAAAGCAATAATGTTAGCATGCTATTTCTTAGTGAATGATTAAAAGAAGTGCTTTGACCTTTGTACACTTCACTGTCTAACAAGTCAGTGACAGGGTTTACGCCCACCTAGGCCGCGGGACGTTTAGGCCGCGGGACATTTAGGCCGCCAGGGAGGGGCTGAGGGTAGGGGGCGGGGGGGGGGGGGAGGTGGTATTAGGCAGAGGGGATTAAAGGCTGAAGATTATTGTGTTGCTTCAGGCCAATTACTGCAATTGGCTGGACACAGCTAGGTGACTTAGGCCCGTTAGGGGAGGGCGGCGGGGCACGCACAATTTGATGATAATAAACGCTGTACCATCCTCCTTTTTTTCGTTCGTATTTCTCGTCTCGCTAAATATATACCGGGTGCAAGCATATTTGCGGCACACATAATTATATACAGGGTGATCTAGGGGAGAGCCTGCGGGGCGGGGCACGCACAAATTGATGATAATAAACGCTGTACCATCCTCCTTTTTTTCGTTCGTATTTCTCGTCTCGCTAAATATATACCGGGTGCAAACATATTTGCGGCACACATAATTATATACAGGATGATCTAGGGGAGAGCCTGCGGGGCGGGGCACGCACAAATTGATGATAATAAACGCTGTACCATCCTCCTTTTTTTCGTTCGTATTTCTCGTCTCGCTAAATATATACCGGCGTCCCTGGTGACGGGCCCGATTGATTCATGGATGATTGATGGATGTACATATGCTGTGGCGTAATAACTGGTGGATGGGTGTGGATGTACATATGACATATAAATAAAATATAGCGTTGTTCTAAACTGGTGTCCGCGATGTTTTTTTAAGCCGATTAACGAATAACAACCAGCTATCTCAATGCCCGCAGCTCAGTTAATAACACCCAGCCGTCGTCTATCTTAATCCCCATGCATGCCTCCACCCCTTCAAACGTGACCACCAATCCCCCCACACCGTACCCCCGGCACCAACACAAACCCCTCCCCCACCCCCACCCTGCCCCCTACCCTCAGCCCCTCCCTGGCGGCCTAAATGTCCCGCGGCCTAGGTGGGCATACACCAGTGACAGCACAGCCACAGGCGCTGCAGATTTCTGCAAGTGTGCAATCACTGGTCCACCTTCTATATAGATGAGCCCCTCCCCTATCCAGATTTTCTAGATCCATTCCAGATGCCTAAAACTTTCTTTTTTCAGTCACTTACAACTTGAAGACTCTTGAACTAAATGCAAAGAGCCGGAGCATGTTGGATGACCCCTATGGGTTGTGAGTTCAATTCTCACCTGGGCTGCATTTGTTCTTCACATCAAAACAAACTTTATTTAATTTACTTGATGTTAAGAAATATTATATATAAGCTTAGGCCCCTAAATGACATTCAATTTAAAAAAAAATTAGGCATATATATGTTAAATTATACTGGTATTAGGACTAGAAATAATTGTTTATAAGCAAATTTACTTCATTTAATATTTCCTGTCATATTTAGTTTCCAATTCCAATTAAGACTGAAATCATTATCTGATTAAATACAAACTAAATAATGTATATATTATTAGCTGTAGAATTGGACCTCTTTATTTCTTATGGCCAGTTTCTTGACAAGTTTAGCTTAAATGAACATATTACAAACACAGGATATATCTCTAGACCAGGCTTTATAACGGCATTTCTTCCTTAGAACAGCAAGAGTAAACAATTTATTTGAATACACGAATGCATGTCAATTTATTTACACCATTATGAAGTAATAACATGGAAAGGAACATGGGACAGTCTCATTCATTCCAACTACCCGGTAATTTATAACAAATTCCCGGGTTTACACGAGAACTAGGCAATTACCGGATTTAGCCAATGACAGAAGAGATCATAATCCACTCGATAGTGATCGGTCTAGCGGGAAAATGGAACCTCCGGATCGTCTGCATTGCTTTCCTGGGAAAGTCTTCATTTTTGAAGATTTTGAGGAGGCCAACACGTTCATTTGCGAACATGAAAAAGCGACATCGAATCACTATGTTGTAGATTATGAAAAGGGATGGAGAGATGAAGGTAGATAATGCTAGTGGTGTGCCCACCAATGTATAAAATAACCCCAGACGGCGCTACGCTTGTTCGACAAGGCCACTTAAGGGCTGCAATCTTTAAATCTTAACTCTGCCTGAATGACCTAATCACTAACCCTTCGACTGGTTGTAATCTTACTGGTTATGTTTATTATTTTGTCCTTTTACTAGTGAAGCCCTGCGACTTCATACGATGGCAAATTGGCGTTTCGAAAGATTTTGGTTTACCAATACATTTTGATGGAACGCCCTTCGTTTACTTGGGGAAGAAAGTGCTCATGTGTCACCACGGCCGCGACAAAGGGAAATCCGTCAAGAGGAAGTGGAAAGAGGAGATGGACAAACGTCAGGTACACGAAGTGACAAGCTTGTGACTCCATTGTCATTAGTCCACATACATTTTAAGAAATGATACATCTAGGTAGTGAGACAATGTTTTGTCTTTTGCTGGTCGCCTTGCTTGTCTCCATTTATACTGGTCGCCTATTGCAAGCTATTCTAGAAAGGCTATAAAACATTAAATATTTACAAATTAATTTTAGAGAGAAGACGATGTGTTTGGAAAAAGTCGCTTCCTCGCACAACCCACGAAGAAAATGGACTGCCCGGCACTGATAGAGATTAAGAAAATTGCAAAATTTGAAGACCACAAGGTAGCGAAGATGCCAGGATATACTAATCAAGCCAACATGTGTGCAATAAATCTGGAGAAATACACAAAACGTAAAAGTCAATAGAACTTAAATGCCCAAGTACACTTACATGTGTAACATATTATTAGCGATGTCTATTAAGCAAATTTGAACCTAAACTTTTGGCAACAGAAGGTATTATTAAGCAGGTATTTTTTCCGTCATTAGATTTCGAGCAACGACAGAACTTTAAAGAGGACAGTTAAACAGCAAATTGAGAAGGAATGGAATTCAACGGTGAAGCCAACGGTGAAGACACAATATCTCGTGCGCCTAGCTTCTCCGGTTGAGCACAAGTACCATCTAAGTGGTGAAGTAAATAAATCTTCCGAACACAAGCTAATTTATCAGACCATATATTACCCAGGAGCACTTTATACGCACATGATATCAATATAAGACGAAAAACTTTATTATACCATTATTCAACATCTATATAATAATAGCAGACGAACTCGTTACCGTATACTTCGTACTACACTTTAGTTTACCATATTGTGCTACGCCGAACTTGAAATTAGCATAACATGTATATACACTACGCTCGGTTAGCTCCACCTGTCATCAATAATGACACACATATGTAAAAATTATTCATCGTAATCGATTTGACGTCTAGATGAGTGGCTTTAGCGAACCCGTTGCGAAGGAGGTGCAGGAGAAAGTTCTTCAGCTGCTTGGCCAGGGCATGACGAACCGCCGGGACATAAGCTTGTGTTCGAGAGTTTGTGCAGAACACCTTGCTGGCTGGAGAGGAGGCCCCACCCAGTACCAGGAGACGGTAGGCAGGACAGTTATCAACCTTTCAAAAGTAAAAATACGTTAATTCATAAATCTTGTCTACCTACCATAAACTAGAGAAATGTGCCTATATATGCCGCATTATTTCCATTAACTGCGTCAAGCCATATATCTCAATATAGATACAAATATCAAGTCATAATTACAAGCCATATCATAGCTTTGACACAGATTAACATTTTCCCATTATTTTGGACTCTTATCATCATATATCCTGTCGTTGTAGATATTACCCACTTCCAAAAGATATTTCTAATCTCATAACAAAATACAAGCTACAACGACGCTATTCAAAAATCGATCAAGAAAATGTTATAAACCTCATGGAACACCTCCCCGAAAAAGACAACAGTTTCTACCGGCCATGCACAAAAGCGACGGCAACGTCAACATATCCGGACGAACCAGTTGCAACGGCAAAAAACACAACAGGCGAATCTCAAGTGGAAGAAAACGAAATTGACCTAGACACCAACGTTTCGGATGTGAAAAATTGTCATATAGATGGACAGAAGTTTCTCTTCGTGTATCAGGTGATTAAGATCTGAAAATATTAACCTTTACGTACCAACTAGGATTAGATATATTGTCAGTGTTAACAAAGATACAAATATAGGAACAACAAAATCTTACACGGCAGCAGCAAATGACAACTATTATGCTAGTTTAATAATCGTTATACTCGTTTGCTGGTAAACAACAAATTCCTACCATATGTCGCTTCAGAGTCAACAGATGAAACGGCTGTATCGGCGATACGCTCCAGAACTTTTGCTCTTAGATGCAACCTACAGGACCTGCAGGTGATTTAACTTACGCGCGTTATGAGCGATACACCTAATTAACTTATTAGTTAATTTATATTCATAATAATATCATTTTAGAAATTAACGTACTTAACCTTGGAAATGTAATCATCTTTTTAGGTTTAACACTATTTTTATTTAAAACACTACCTGTTTACTGAATGTCGCTGTTTACTTCGCAATCCCTTTTTCCATAGATACGCCCTTCCATTGTTTTTCCTGGTCGTCCGGACAAATGTCGACTACCAAGTGGTCGGTCTTTTTGTGGTCCAACAAGAAACGTCAGAGGCCATCAGGGAGGCATTAACCATCATTCGCGACTGGAATCCAGCTGTCGATCCTAAGTTCGGCATGGTAGATTTCTGCCATGAGGAAATAGTTGCCCTGGAAGAAGTTTTTTCTGGTAAAATGTGCTATTACAAAACATTGAATTAGGCTGACAAATTAAATTGTACTGTGAGGGAGTAGCAATTAAGACCTATTTAAGCCAGGTTATTTTAGCAAGGGTTGTTTTACAATGTAATCAGGACTGCCGTTAACTAAGCAATGTAATCAAGTGCGATGAAAGGGGTAAGTCATTAATTCATTCTATACATCTATTTATATTACTTTAAACAACTTGCAACAAGTCACGTCGAATGCAAACCCATTGAGAGAATAGCGGGCAACTGCTGGCTATTGCTTCATGCTAGGGGCGTCATGTAAATGAGCTATTAAGCTCTATGGATCTACTTCTTACTTACAGGCATCCAAGTCTTCCTCTGTGACTTCCATAGAGAGCAGGCATGGGTGAGATGGTTGGCCAAGTCTAGCAATGGAGTGTCACAAGACAGTATGGATACAGTCAAGACTCTGATGAGAAATGTGGCGAATGCAACTGACCAGAATCAGCTTGCCGAAGCACGCGCCACTCTGATGCAACACAAGACCATCAAGTCCAACGAAAAACTTTCTACCTGGTTGGACAAAGTCTGGCTGCCGGAGATAAAAGTACATACAATATGTCAAATAGACATAGTTAATTGAAACAATGTAAACGATTTTCGTTAAAAATGACCCCACAATAAAGATTTATATTTCGCTAAACATAAATATTAATATTTGAATCCGACCCTCCAATTATCTCGTGATAGAAACTTGTGTAGCTTGTGAGACCACACAATTGACAAATTCACAAAAACATACTACCCAGAAATCATAGAAATGCCATCAATTTTACAGCGCTGGTCCAATGCCTTCAGGCCAGAGGATCTTCTGCTGGCTGTCCATACCAACAACGGAGTCGAGCGTATGAACGAAGAGCTCAAACACGGTTTTCTCCAAGGCAAGCGGCAGTACAGTTTAAGCGAACTTTTGGATACAATTATTCACAAGTTCCTGCCGCATAAATACAGAAGGTTTGTTCCCAATAACAATATTTGATATATTAATGCTGTCTTTTATGATACTTGATCAGGTTGAATCTCAAACAAGACGCCTCATGGAACATTAATACAATAGAATGTAACGCCCTAAATATCACCAGACCCGCAAGTCTTTCACTTGAATATGATATCGCGGCCATATAAAATGTTTAGTTGTATATTCAGGACGCTTTAACCACTTACGGTCATATCGCGTCAATGGACGAAGGAAGGGTGAGTCGAGCCGTGTCCCCGGGGGTAAGCCGCGCATAAAATAGATCATCAAATATTTGCAATATATCATCTAATATGTAGTTTATCGTTTATATATCGCATATATATTAATCGCAATAGATACACAGAACTAAACGTTCGAAGCTGCGGCATGCATCGCAAGTGGCGAGAAACGTTACCTCATTGGCTCCAGCACCGGCCACGCTGGTTCTTTGAAGATGCCTGGAAGAAAATAGAAGGCATAGACCCAGACCAGGTACTCCTTGAAGGGATTTTTATATATATGTCTTTGCTAACTTTCAATTCTGCTGTTTCATTACAAGTGAAATAATTCGACAATATTTCAAGTCGTCTTCACAATAAACCGTCATACCATAACAAATATGGTACCCATTTTTCATAACCCAGTGTTGTCAATTACAATTAACTGATGAAGTTCCCTAAATTAATAAAATTAGTTTTATTCACAGAAGCAATAAAAAATCATAAACAAATCAAATGTATACTCTACAGGTGAGCTCAGTTGTCCGTACTGGCAATGGAGTTTTCACTGTCAGTGGTAACGACGGAGCACAGCACACCGTAGCTTTTGGCAGCGACAACGAGTCCTGCAACTGCTCATGCCCGAGCTATCAGAGGAGCAGAATGCTTTGCAAGCACTTCTACGCCGTCATGGAGGCTGACATGGGATGCGGATGGAATACGGTCAGTCGGCAGTATCGCGATCATCCTGTGGTCAACCTCGATTGGCAATTGATTTCTGGTCTGGATGAGGACTGTTGTGTAACTGGTGGTGTTGACGAGGGTGATGGCGATGGTGACGATGGTACTGGTGGCGGTTGTGATCGTGACGGGGCTGGTGATGACGGTGCTGATGTGCTGATAAACCTACTTACTTACTTACTTACACTTTGGTGAACATTTTCGTAAGCCACTTCAGATGAGTTAATTTTCTTTGTAGTAAATATTTAATATGTTGTCTGATAGCTATTGTACACATACAGTGCCATATATAAGCATATATATAGCATATAAGTTGGAACCATTATCTATATGTACCTCTCTTATTATATCTTTTACAAAGCACCTGTTGTCAACAAAAAGAGACGAAATCGTCTTTCACTGACCAAAACAGCATTCCTGGATCCCATCTTGCAACATTATGGTCTGTCCAAGAATCCACCATTGCCATCGTTGACTGGGGAAAGCACTGGGATAGTTTGGCAGGCCACGACAGCAGATCTCCAAACTCTTGAGCCTGGGCAATGGCTAAATGACAATGTATGTATACATTATTTTGTGGAAAAGCTTTTGCAGCATGCGTTGTAAGCCAAAAATATAAGAATTGAAATGTTGCTGATGTCATACACTGCACTTGTCATTCTCGAGACGTTCATGCATTCGGTTTCTGTGTAAACTTAATGGTACATATGATTATATACATACCCAAATAACTTATTTTTTTCTGATGATTTTCTTTCTTTCTTATAAACATTATTTTTTACATACATGCAGATCATACATGCCTATATGGACAAACTAGCAAGAGAAAACCATGCTCAACTTTTTGTCCTGCCCTGCTTCTTGGCAGATGTCATCATAGAAGGAAGAGACTTGACCAGTTGGTCATATGAAGAGGTACATTGAAAATCACAACCATTTAAACTGCTAGCGTATTATATTTACCAGAACTGGCCCAGTCTGTTTTCTTTCCATATTACAAGGAATTTAAGTAAAAACAAATTGATCTCCATGCAAGGGTCAATTCCGCATCAGCTATAGGCTCTCTGTCGAGTTAGGCATCATGTACCATACAGATTATAAACCATGTTACTTTCAAACTATATTGTGAAGTTTGTTTGAGCTTCAGTTCCATTGTTTCACACTGGTATTTTGAAACAATTCACTTTACGTAACTGTTTTATTTTGATCATACAATAAAATGTCTATATTTTTCACATTCTGTTGACTGTTGGAGGTCAATCATGATATTAGGGTCGTTCTTCCATGTAAGCCGTCACGGGGACGGCGCAATGATGGGGAATGGGGGAACCGGGCAGCCGCCGTTTTCGTGATCCCAAACAGTCACGGAAAAGAGTGTGCACTTCAGTGGGCAAGCAGTGTACACTCAATGCCGGAACGGCTGATCGCGCACAGGACATACGGCGGCGTACGGCGCAGATAGATGTATGGACAGCAGGACACTGCACAAAGTGTGCAGTCACAGACGAACAGCGCATGGCACACAAGCCCGAGGGATACAACATGGCAGTTTTGAACAATCCTGGCGAGGCCAACCTTTCTCCGCATCCGGAGCGACATGACAGTTCGAAAACTCAACCCTGCCAAGGAAACGACATGACGTGACAGTTCGAAACCCAACCTTTCTTTGAAGTTGAAGCGACACGACAGTTCGAAACACCACCATTCTCTGATTGTGAAGCGACATGACAGTTTGAGACCCAACCTTTCCCTCAGTCTGAAGCGACCTGACATGACAGTTCGAAATCCAACCTTGGCAAGGAAATGACATGACGTGACAGTTCGAAAGCCAACCCTGGCAAGAAAGCGACATGACGTGACAGTTCGAAACACCACCTTTCTCTGAATGTGAAGCGACATGACAGTTTGAGACTCAACCTTTCCCTCAGTCTGAAGCGACATGACATGACAGTTCGAAATCCAACCTTGGCAAGGAAATGACATGATGTGACAGTTCGAAAGCCAACCCTGGCAAGGAAGCGACATGACATGACAGTTCGAAACCCAACCTTTCTCTGAATGTGAAGCGACACGACAGTTCGAAACACCACCATTCTCTGAATGTGAGGCGACATGACAGTTTGAGACCCAACCTTTCCCTCAGTCTGAAGCGGCATGACATGACAGTTCGAAACCCAATCCTGGCAAGAACACGACATGACGTGACAGGTCGGAAGCCAACTCTGGCAAGGAAATGACAGGACACGACAGTTCAGAACCCAACCTTTTCCTGCATCTGAAGCGACATGACATGACAGTACGAAATCCAACCTTGGCAAGGAAATGACATGACGTGACAGTTCGAAAGCCAACCCTGGCAAGGAAGCGACATGAAGGGACAGTTCAAAACCCAACCTTGCTCTGAATGTGAAGCGACATGACAGTTCGAAACACCACCTTTCTCTGAATGTGAAGCGACACGACAGTTTGAGACCCAACCGCTCCCTCAGTCTGAAGCGACATGACATGACAGTTGGAAACCCAATCCTGGCAGGAACACGACATGACGTGACAAGTCTGAAGCCAACTCTGGCCCGGAAATGAGAGGAAACGACAGTTCAGAACCCAACCTGTTCCTGCATATGAAGCGACACGACATGACAGTTTGAAAGCCAACCCTGGCAAGGACACGACAGGACACGACAGTTCGAAACCCAACCCTGGCAAGAACACGACATGACGTGACAGGTCTGAAGCCAACTCTGGCCCGGAAATGATCTCTGAAACGACAGTTCAGAACCCAACGTGTTCCTGCATATGAAGCGACACGACATGACAGTTCGAAAGCCAACCCTGGCAAGGACACGACAGGACACGACAGTGTGAAACCCAACCCTAGCAAGGACACGACAGGATGCGAAAGTTCGAAACCCAACCCTGGCAAGAACATGACATGACGTGACAGGTCTGAAGCCAACTCTGGCAAGGAAATGGCAGGACACGACAGTTCAGAACCCCAACCTTTTCCTGCATCTGAAGCGACATGACATGACAGTACGAAATCCAACCTTGGCAAGGAAATGACATGACGTGACAGTTCGAAAGCCAACCTTTCTCTGAATGTGAAGCAACACGACAGTTCGAAACACCACCATTCTCTGAATGTGAGGCGACATGACAGTTTGAGACCCAACCTTTCCCTCAGTCTGAAGCGGCATGACATGACAGTTCGAAACCCAATCCTGGCAAGAACACGACATGACGTGACAGGTCGGAAGCCAACTCTGGCAAGGAAATGACAGGACACGACAGTTCAGAACCCAACCTTTTCCTGCATCTGAAGCGACATGACATGACAGTACGAAATCCAACCTTGGCAAGGAAATGACATGACGTGACAGTTCGAAAGCCAACCCTGGCAAGGAAGCGACATGAAGGGACAGTTCGAAACCCAACCTTGCTCTGAATGTGAAGCGACACGACAGTTCGAAACACCACCTTTCTCTGAATGTGAGGCGACACGACAGTTTGAGACCCAACCGCTCCCTCAGTCTGAAGCGACATGACATGACAGTTGGAAACCCAATCCTGGCAGGAACACGACATGACGTGACAAGTCTGAAGCCAACTCTGGCCCGGAAATGAGAGGAAACGACAGTTCAGAACCCAACCTGTTCCTGCATATGAAGCGACACGACATGACAGTTTGAAAGCCAACCCTGGCAAGGACACGACAGGACACAACAGTTCGAAACCCAACCCTGGCAAGAACACGACATGACGTGACAGGTCTGAAGCCAACTCTGGCCCGGAAATGATCTCTGAAACGACAGTTCAGAACCCAACGTGTTCCTGCATATGAAGCGACACGACATGACAGTTCGAAAGCCAACCCTGGCAAGGACACGACAGGACACGACAGTGTGAAACCCAACCCTAGCAAGGACACGACAGGATGCGAAAGTTCGAAACCCAACCCTGGCAAGAACATGACATGACGTGACAGGTCTGAAGCCAACTCTGGCAAGGAAATGGCAGGACACGACAGTTCAGAACCCCACCTTTTCCTGCATCTGGAGCGACACGACATGACAGTTCGAAAGGCAACCCTGGCAAGGAAGCGACAGGACACGACAGTGCGGAACCCAACCCTAGCAAGAACCCGACATGACGTGACAGGTCGGAAGCCAACTCTGGCCAGAAAATGACAGGACACAACAGTTCAGTCCCAACCTTTTCCTGCATCTGAAGCGACACGACATGACAGTTCGAAAGCCAACCCTGGCCAGGACACAACAGTTTGAAACCCAACCCTGGCCATAACACGACATGACGTGACAGGTCGGAAGCCAACTCTGGCCAGGAAAGGACAGGATATGACAATTCAGAAGCTAACCTTTTCCTGCATCTGAAGCGACACGACACAACAGTTCGAAAGCCAAGCCTGGCAAGGACACGACAGGACACGACAGTTTGAAACCCAACCCTGGCGAGGACACGACCGGACACGACAGTTTGAAACCCAACCTTGGCAAGAACACGACATGACGTAACAGGTCGGAAGCCAACTGTGGCAAGGAAATGACAGGACATGACAGTTCAGAACCCAACCTCTTCCTGCATCTGAAGCGACACGACATGACAGTTCGAAAGCCAACCCTGGCAAGGACACGACAGGACACGACAGTTCGAAACCCAACCCTGACAAGGACACGACCGGACACGACAGTTTCAAACCCAGCCCTGGCAAGGACATGACGTGACAGGTCGGAAGCCAACTCTGGCAAGGAAATGATAGGACACGACAGTTCAGAACCCAACCTTTTCCTGCATCTGAAGCGACATGACATGACAGTACAAAATCCATCCTTGGCAAGGAAATGACATGACGTGACAGTTCGAAAGCCAACCCTGGCAAGGAAGCGACACGACATGACAGTTCGAAACCCAACCTTTCTCTGAATGTGAAGCGACACGACAGTTCGAAACACCACCTTTCTCTGAATGGGAAGCGACATGACAGTTTGAGACCCAACCTTTCCCTCAGTCTGAAGCGACATGACATGACAGTTCAAAATCCAACCCTGGCAAGGAAGCGACATGGCGTGACAGGTCAGAAGCCAACCTTGGCAAGGAAGCGACATGACGTGACAGTTCGTAACCCAACCTTTTCCTGCATCTGAAGCGACATGACATGACAGTTCGAAAGCCAACCCTGGCAATGGACACGACAGGACACGACAGTTTGAAACCCAACCCTGGCAAGGACACGACAGGACACGACAGTTTGAAAGCCAACCCTGGCAAGGGATGACATGACGTGACAGGTCAGAAGCCAACCCTGGCAAGGAAGCGACATGACATGACAGTTCAGAACCCAACCTTTTCCTGCATCTGAAGCGACACGACATGACAGTTCAAAATCCAACCCTGGCAAGGAAGCAACATGACGTGACAGGTCAGAAGCCAACCTTGGCAAGGAAGCGACATGACGTGACAGTTCGTAACCCAACCTTTTCCTGCATCTGAAGCGACACGACATGAGAGTTCGAAAGCCAACCCTGGCAAGGAAGCAACATGACGTGACAGGTCAGAAGCCAACCTTGGCAAGGAAGCGACATGACGTGACAGTTCGTAACCCAACCTTTTCCTGCATCTGAAGCGACACGACATGAGAGTTCGAAAGCCAACCCTGGCAAGGACACGACAGGACCCGACAGTTCGAAACCCAACCCTGACAAGGACACGACAGGACACAACAGTTTGAAACCCAACCCTGGCCATAACACGACATGACGTGACAGGTCGGAAGCCAACTCTGGCAAGGAAATGACAGGACACAACAGTTCAGAAGTCAACCTTATCCTGCATCTGAAGCGACACAACATGACAGTTCGAAAGCCAACCCTGGCAAGGACACGACAGGACACGACAGTTCGAAACCTAACCCTGGCAAGGACATGACAGGACACAACAGTTCGAAACCCAACCCTGGCATGAACACGACATGACGTGACAGGTCGGAAGCCAACTCTGGCAAGGAAATGACAGGACATGACCGTTCAGAACCCAACCTTTTCCTGCATCTGAAGCGGTACGACATGACAGTTCGAAAGCCAACCCTGGCAAGGACACGACAGGACACGACAGTTCGAAACCCAACCCTGGCAAGAACACGATATGACGTGACAGGTCGGAAGCCAACTCTGGCAAGGAAATGACAGGACACGACAGTTCAGATCCCAACCTTTTCCTGCATCTGAAGCGACAGGACATGACAGTTCGAAAGCCAACCCTGGGTAGGACACGACAGTTCGAAACCTAACCCTGGCAAGGACACGACAGGACACGACAGTTCGAAACCCAACCCTGGCAAGAACACGACATGACGTGACAGGTCGGAAGCCAACTCTGGCAAGAAAATGACAGGACACGACCGTTCAGAAACCAACCTTTTCCTGCATCTGAAGCGACAGGACATGACAGTTCGAAAGCCAACCCTGGCTAGGACACAACAGTTCGAAACCTAACCCTGGCAAGGACACAACAGGACACGACAGTTCGAAACCTAACCCTGGCAAGGACACGACAGGACACGACAGTTCGAAACCCAGCCCTGGCAAGAACAAGACATTACGTGACAGGTCGGAAGCCAACTCTGGCAAGGAAATGACAGGACACGACAGTTCAGAACCCAACCTTTTCCTGCATCTGAAGCGACACGACATGACAGTTCGAAAGCCAACCGGCAACCCTGGCCTGGCCTAGCAAGGACACGGCACTCGACAGTTCGAAACCCAACCCTGGCAAGTCGTGCCACGACTGCGGTTTCCTCAGTAGACATTACCTTCACTGCTGCAACACTTCAGTCAACAAATTATCACGCAATCGACTGGAAAGACATTTTGACATCGCTGCTTGAAGGCGTTTTTTCCGGCAGCTCTGTGGGATTTCCATCGCGAGTTTGCCTAGTCTGTGCGCCATAATTTCGTTTCTGTTTATCACCAGGCGTAGCGCAGTGAGCATTCTCGAGGGTTCTCATTGGTTGTAAATGCTTACCGGCTATCAGTGGCTATCTGGTCTCCACTCTCTGCCTTCGACTCACTCCGCTAGGGCACCGTTATGTAAAAAGTAGCTTGCGTAGCGCCGCCGTCCTACGGGGCGTAGCGCCACCGTGCGTGGAGCTGGTCTAGTCTGTACTTTCGCTGGGAACCAGCCTGCCTGTCCGAAACAGTAGGCTGCGAGCAGCTCTAGGCCGGTACATAGTTATACCGAAACCGACCAAAAGCGACCGAAACCGACCAAAACCGGCATAAATATACCAAAACCTAGTCGCTAGCATGTTGAAGACACATATGATCTGGATGTATCATTAGTCCACATATATATACATCTAATATTAATTGTATTTATTGCCAGTAATAGCAGATATCCCTGTCTTCTGTCTGCGGAAGTGGCTCAAACTGCGAATGCATGCGCCTCCTTTTCCCCGTTGACGAAGAAATGAAAAGTCCATTCCCGAGGAATGTAAATACCCGTCCCCCCCCCCCACACACACACTACGGAAAACAGGACGTCGTATTGGTGTCGGCGAACCGTAAATTGAAGCGAAGAAAACATGTCGCAGGATATCTACATTTCAGTTCCTTTTACGGATGTGTATAGGCTTAATACACAACATGACAGTTCGAACTGTGTTGAACAAAGTTTGAGAGAGAGCGACAGGTGTGGTTAGATGCTATGTCCAGTACTGAACTGTACTGACAGAGGTCCAGGTTTGTGAAAGGTATCCAAATGAGAGATTTTCCGAGTGCAGCAATAATGCACAAAGAGGAGCGAAGGACATAGTGGTAATGGGAATGACATATACCGTTATTGCAATGTGCAACGTCGGACATGAGGTCACAATTTCCATCCTTAGGCTGGCCGGTCGACTGCGATTATAAACAACCAAGTGGTTTATCAGAATAACCTAAAAAACGCAGTATTTAATCGACCCACCAACCCAGCGCTCAGCGTCATCTACACCGTACGCAAGAACCCTGAAGATAATCATGATGTGGCCTTGCCAGAGCGGGCGGCCCTTACCCGAAATGGAGGTGTAGCGGCGGGTGAGAAAGAGGGTACCTAACCCTGATCCCAACCCAACCCTGAATGTAGTCTACACCGCACGCCTGAACCGTAAACATGGTAACGATGTGGCTTAAGAGAGCGGGCGGCCCTTATGCACAAGGGAAGTGACGCGGCGGGTGAAACAGAGGGTACCTAACCCTTACCCCAACCAGACCCCAAGCGCAATATACCCCCTGTACATGAACCCTAAGGATAGTACTGATGTAGCATTGACAGAGCGGGCGGCCGTAATCCGAAATGCAGGTGAGGCGGCGGGTGAAGAAGAGGGTAGCTAACCCTGACCCCAACCCGACCCCGAGCGCAATCTACACCCTACGCCTGAACCCTGAAGATGGTAATGATGTGCCTTAAGAAAGCGGGCGGCCGATACCCGAAATGGAGGTGAGGCGGCGGTTGAAGAGGGTTTCTAACCCTGACCCCAACCCGACCCTGACCGCAATATCTACCCCCTGTACCTGAACCCTGAGGATAGTACTGATGTGGCATTGACAGAGCGAGCGGCCGTGAACCGAAATGCAGGTTAGGCTGCGGGTGAAAAAGAGGGTACCTAACCCTGACCCCAACCCGACCCCGAGCGCAATCTACCCCCTGTACCTCAGCCCTAAGGCTAGTACTGATGTGGCATTGACAGAGCGGGCGGCCGTGAACCGAAATGCAGGTTAGTCTGCGGGTGAGAAAGAGGGTACCTAACCCTGACCCCAACCCGACCCCGAGCGCAATCTACCCCCTGTACCTAAACCCTAAGGATAGTACTGATGTGGCATTGACAGAGCGGGCGGCCGTTACCCGAAACGCAGGTGTAGCAGCGGGTGAAAAAGAGGGTACCTAACCCTGACCCCAACCCGACCCCGAGCGCCATCTACCCCTGTACCTAAACCCTAAGGATAGTACTGATGTGGCCATGACAGAGTGGGCGGCCGTTACCCGAAATGCAGGTTAGGCTGCGGGTGAGAAAGAGGGTACCTAACCCTGACCCCAACCCGACCCCGAGCGCAATCTACACCCTACGCCTCAACCCTAAAGATGGTAATGATGTGGCTTAAGAGAGCGGGCGGCCCTTATCCACAAGGGAGGTCAGGCGGCGGGTGAAAAAGAGGGTACCTAACCCTGACCCCAACCCGCCCCGGAGCGCAATCTACGCCCTGTACCTGAACCCTAAGGATAGTACAGATGTGGCATTGACAGAGCGGGCGGCCGTTACACGAAATGCAGGTGTAGCGGCGGGTGAAAAAGAGGGTACCTAACCCTGACCCCAACCCGATCCCGAGCGCAATCTACCCCCTGTACCTAAACCCTAAGGATAGTACTGATGTGGCCTTGACAGAGCGGGCGGCCGTTACCCGAAATGCAGTTTAGGCTGCAGGTGAAAAAGCGGGTACGTAACCCGGACCCCAACCCGACCCCGAGCGCAATCTACCCCCTGTACCTAAACCCTAAAGATGGTAATGATGTGGCTTAAGAGAGCGGGCGGCCCTTATCCACAAGGGAGGTCAGGCGGCGGGTGAAAAATAGGGTACCTAACCCTGACCCCAACCCGACCCGGAGCGCAATCTACGCCCTGTACCTGAACCCTAAGGATAGTACAGATGTGGCATTGACAGAGTGGGCGGCCGTTACACGAAATGCATGTGTAGCGGCGGGTGAAAAAGAGGGTACCTAACCCTGACCCCAACCCGATCCCGAGCGCAATATACCCCCTGTACCTAAACCCTAAGGATAGTACTGATATAGCATTGACAGAGCGGGCGGCCGTTACCCGAAATGCAGGTGAGGCGGCGGTTGAAGAGGGCATCTAACCCTGACCCCAACCCGACCCCGAGCGCAATCTACCCCCTGTACCTAAGCCCTAAGGATAGTACAGATGTGGCATTGACAGAGCGGGCGGCCGTTACCCGAAATGCAGGTGTAGCGGCGGGTGAAAAAGAGGGTACGTAACCCTGACCCCAACCCGACCCCGAGCGCAATATATCCCCTGTACCTAAACCCTAAGGATAGTACAGATGTGGCATTGACAGAGCGGGCGGCCGTGAACCGAAATGCAGGTTAGGCTGCGGGTGAGAAAGAGGGTACGTAACCCTGACCCCAACCCGACCCCGAGAGCAATCTACCCCCTGTACCTAAACCCTAAGGATAGTCCTGATGTGGCATTGACAGAACGGGCGGCCGTTACCCGAAATGCAGGTGAGGCGGCGGTTGAAGTGGGTATCTAACCCTGACTCCAACCCGACCCCGAGCGCAATCTACCCCCTGTACCTAAACCCTAAGGATAGTACGGATGTAGCTTTGACAGAGCGGGCGGCCGTTACCCGAAATGCAGGTGAGGCGGCGGGTGAAGAGGGTATCTAACCCTGACCCCAACCCGACCCCGAGCGCAATATACCCCCTGTACCTAAACTCTAAGGATAGTACAGACGTGGCATTCACAGAGCGGGCGGCCGTTACCCGAAATGCAGGTGTAGCGGCAGGTGAAAAAGAGGGTACCTAACCCTGACCGCAACCCGACCCCGAGCGCAGTATACCCCCTGTACCTAGACCCTAAGGATGGTACGGATGTAGCTTTGACAGAGCGGGCGGCCGTTACCCGAAATGCAGGTGAGGCGGCGGTTGAAGAGGGTATCTAACCCTGACCCCAACCCGACCCCGAGCGCAATGTACCCCCTGTACCTCAGCCCTAAAGATAGTACTGATGTGGCATTGACAGAGCGGGCGGCCGTGAACCGAAATGCAGGTTAGTCTGCGGGTGAGAAAGAGGGTACCTAACCCTGACCCCAACCCGACCCCGAGCGCAATCTACCCCCTGTACCTAAACCCTAAGGATAGTACTGATGTGGCATTGACAGAGCGGGCGGCCGTTACCCGAAACGCAGGTGTAGCAGCGGGTCAAAAAGAGGGTACCTAACCCGGACCCCAACCCGACCCCGAGCGCAATCTACCCCCTGTACGTAAACCCTAAGGATAGTACTGATGTGGCCTTGACAGAGTGGGCGGCCGTTACCCGAAATGCAGGTTAGGCTGCGGGTGAGAAAGAGGGTACCTAACTCTGACCCCAACCCGACCCCGAGCGCAATCTACACCCTACGCCTCAACCCTAAAGATGGTAATGATGTGGCTTAAGAGAGCGGGCGGCCCTTATCCACAAGGGAGGTCAGGCGGCGGGTGAAAAATAGGGTACCTAACCCTGACCCCAACCCGACCCGGAGCGCAATCTACGCCCTGTACCTGAACCCTAAGCATAGTACAGATGTGGCATTGACAGAGCGGGCGGCCGTTACACGAAATGCAGGTGTAGCGGCGGTTGAAAAAGAGGGTACCTAACCCTGACCCCAACCCGATCCCGAGCGCAATCTACCCCCTATACCTAAACCCTAAGGATAGTAGTGATGTGGCCTTGACAGAGCGGGCGGCCGTTACCCGAAATGCAGGTTAGGCTGCGGGTGAGAAAGAGGGTACCTAACCCTGACCCCAACCCGACCCCGAGCGCAAGCTACCCCCTGTACCTAAACTCTAAGGATAGTACAGACGTGGCATTCACAGAGCGGGCGGCCGTTACCCGAAATGCAGGTGTAGCGAGAGGTGAAAAAGAGGGTACTTAACCCTGACCCCAACCCGACCCCGAGCGCAGTATACCCCCTGTACCTAGACCCTAAGGATGGTACGGATGTAGCTTTGACAGAGCGGGCGGCCGTTACCCGAAATGCAGGTGAGGCGGCGGTTGAAGAGGGTATCTAACCCTGACCCCAACCCGACCCCGAGCGCAATCTACCCCCTGTACCTCAGCCCTAAGGATAGTACTGATGTGGCATTGACAGAGCGGGCGGCCGTGAACCGAAATGCAGGTTAGTCTGCGGGTGAGAAAGAGGGTACCTAACCCTGACCCCAACCCGACCCCGAGCGCAATCTACCCCCTGTACCTAAACCCTAAGGATAGTACGGATGTGGCATTGACAGAGCGGGCGGCCGTTACCCGAAACGCAGGTGTAGCAGCGGGTGAAAAAGAGGATACCTAACCCTGACCCCAACCCGACCCCGAGCGCAATCTACCCCCTGTACGTAAACCCTAAGGATAGTACTGATGTGGCCTTGACAGAGTGGGCGGCCGTTACCCGAAATGCAGGTTAGGCTGCGGGTGAGAAAGAGGTTACCTAACTCTGACCCCAACCCGACCCCGAGCGCAATCTACACCCTACGCCTCAACCCTAAAAATGGTAATGATGTGGCTTAAGAGAGCGGGCGGCCCTTATCCACAAGGGAGGTCAGGCGGCGGGTGAAAAATAGGGTACCTAACCCTGACCCCAACCCGACCCGGAGCGCAATCGACGCCCTGTACCTGAACCCTAAGGATAGTACAGATGTGGCATTGACAGAGCGGGCGGCCGTTACACGAAATGCAGGTGTAGCGGCGGGTGAAAAAGAGGGTACCTAACCCTGACCCCAACCCGATCCCGAGCGCAATCTACCCCCTATACCTAAACCCTCAGGATAGTAGTGATGTGGCCTTGACAGAGCGGGCGGCCGTTACCCGAAATGCAGGTTAGGCTGCGGGTGAGAAAGAGGGTACCTAACCCTGACCCCAACCCGACCCCGAGCGCAATCTACCCCCTGTACCTAAACCATAAGGATAGTACTGATGTGGCCTTGACAGAGTGGGCGGCCGTTACCCGAAATGCAGGTTAGGCTGCGGGTGAGAAAGAGGGTACGTAACTCTGACCCCAACCCGACCCCGAGCGCAATCTACACCCTACGCCTCAACCCTAAAGATGGTAATGATGTGGCTTAAGAGGGCGGGTGGCCCTTATCCACAAGGGAGGTGAGACGGCGGTTGAAGAGGGTATCTAACCCTGACCCCAACCCGACCCCGAGCGCAATATACCCCCTGTACCTAAACCCTAAGGATAGTACTGATGTGGCCTTGACAGAGCGAGCGGCCGTGAACCGAAATGCAGGTGAGGCTGCGGGTGAGAAAGAGGGTACCGAACCCTGACCCCAACCCGACCCCGAGCGCAATATGCCCCGTGTACCTAAACCCTAAGGATAGTACTGATGTCGCATGGACAGAGCGGGCGGCCGTTACCCGAAATGCAGGTGAGGCGGCGGTTGAAGAGGGTATCTAACCCTGACCCCAACCCGACCCCGAGCGCAATCTACCCCCTTGTACCTAAAGCCTAAGGATAGTACAGATGTGGCATTGACAGAGCGGGCGGCCGTTACCCGAAATGCAGGTGAGGCGGCGGTTGAAGAGGGTATCTAACCCTGACCCCAACCCGACCCCGAGCGCAATCTACCCCCTGTACCTAAACCCTAAGGATAGTACAGATGTGGCATTGACAGAGCGGGCGGCCGTTACCCGAAATGCAG
Source organism: Arenicola marina (assembly GCA_964019135.1). Lineage (NCBI taxonomy): Eukaryota > Metazoa > Annelida > Polychaeta > Arenicolidae > Arenicola > Arenicola marina. The sequence continues at coordinate 27,146,042 of OZ025254.1, read as the reverse complement.
GTGTAGCGGCGGGTGAAAAAGAGGGTACCTAACCCTGACCCCAACCCGACCCCGAGCGCAATATACCCCCTGTACCTAAACCCTAAGGATAGCACAGATGTGGCATTGACAGAGCGGGCGGCCGTTACCCGAAATGCAGGTGTAGCGGCGGGTGAAAAAGAGGGTACCTAACCCTGACCCCAGGTCGACCCCGAGCGCAATATACCCCCTGTACCGAAACCCTAAGGATAGTACTGATGTAGCTTTGATAGAGCGGGCGGACGTGACCCGAAATGCACGTGAGGCGGCGGTTGAAGAGGGTATCTAACCCTGACCCCAACCGGACCCCGAGCGCAATCTACCCCCTGTACCTAAACCCTAAGGATAGTACAGATGTGGCATTGACAGAGCGGGCGGCCGTTACGGGAAATGCAGGTTAGCCTGCGGGTGAAAAAGAGGGTACCTAACCCTGACCCCAACCCGACCCCGTACGCAATCTACCCCCTGTACCTAAACCCTAAGGATAGTACAGATGTGGCATTGACAGAGCGGGCGGCCGTTACCCGAAATGCAGGTATAGCGGCGGGTGAAAAAGAGGGTACCTAACCCTGACCCCAACCCGACCCCAATATACCCCCTGTACCTAAACCCTAAGGATAGTACAGATGTGGCATTGACAGAGCGGGCGGCGTGACCCGAAATGCAGGTGTAGCGGCGGGTGAAAAAGAGGGTACGTAACCCTGACCCCAGGTCGACCCCGAGCGCAGTATACCCCCTGTACCTAAACCCTGAGGATAGTACTGATGTAGCTTTGACAGAGCGGGCGGACGTTACCCGAAATGCAGGTGAGGCGGCGGTTGAAGAGGGTATCTAACCCTGACCCCAACCCGACCCCGAGCGCAATGTACCCCCTGTACCTGAACCCTAAGGATAGTACAGATGTGGCATTGACAGAGCGGGCGGCCGTTACCCGAAATGCAGGTGAGGCGGCGCTTGAAGAGGGTATCTAACCCTGACCCCAACCCGACCCCGAGCGCAATCTACCCCCTGTACCTAAACCCTAAGGATAGTACAGACGTGGCATTCACAGAGCGGGCGGCCGTTACCCGAAATGCAGGTGTAGCGGCAGGTGAAAAAGAGGGTACCTAACCCTGCCCCCAACCCCATCCCGAGCGCAATCTACCCCCTGTACCTAAACCCCAAAGGATAGTACTGATGTGGCATTGACAGAGCGGGCGGCCGTTAACCGAAATGCAGGTTAGGCTGCGGGTGAGAAAGAGGGTTCCTAACCCTGACCCCAACCCAACCTCGAGCGCAATCTACACCCTGTGCCTAAACCCTAAGGATAGTACTGATGTGGCATTGGCAGAGCGGGCGGCCGTTACCCGAAATGCAGGTGATGCGGCGGTTGAAGAGGGTATCTGACCTTGACCTCAACCCGACCCCGAGCGCAATCTAGCCCCTGTACGTAAACCGTAAGGATAGTACAGATGTGGCATTGACAGAGCGCGCGGCAGTTACCCGAAATGCAGGTGTAGCGGCGGGTGAAGAAGAGGGTACCTAACCCTGACCCCAACATGACCCCGAGCGCATTATACCCCCTGTACCTAAACCCTAAGGATAGTACTGATGTGGCATTGCCAGCGCGGGCGGCCGTTACCCGAAATGCAGGTGAGGCGGCGGTTGAAAAGGGTATCTAACCCTGACCCCAACCCGACCCCGAGCGCACTATGGCCCCTGTACCTAAACCGTAAGGATAGTACAGATGTGGCATTGACAGAGCGGCAGCCGTTACCCGAAATGCAGGTGTAGCGGCGGGTGAAAAAGAGGGTACCTAACCCTGACCCCAACCCGACCCCGAGCGCAATCTACCCCCTGTACCTAAACCCTAAGGATAGTACTGATGTAGCTTTGACAGAGCGGGCGGCCGTTACCCGAAATGCAGGTGAGGCGGCGGTTGAAGAGGGTATCTAACCCTGACCCCAACCCGACCCCGAGCGCAATCTACCCCCTGTACCTAAACCCTAAGGATAGTATTGATGCAGCATTGACAAAGCACGCGGCCGTTACCCGAAATGCAGGTGAGGCGGCGGGTGAAGAAGAGGGTACCTAACCCTGACCCTAACCCGACCCCGAGCGCAGTATACCCCCTGTACCTAAACCCTAAGGATAGTACTGATGTAGTATTGACAGAGCGGGCGCCCGTTACACGAAATGCAGGTGTAGCGGCGGGTGAAAAAGAGGGTACCTAACCCTGACCCCAACCCGACCCCGAGCGCAGTATACCCCCTGTACTTAAACCCTGGCGGCCGTTACCCGAAATGCAGGTAAGGCGGCGGTTGAAGAGGGTATCTAACCCTGACCCCAACCCGACTCCGAGCGCAATCTACCCCCTGTACCTAAACCCTAAGGATAGTACTGATGTAGCATTGACAGAGCGGGCGGCCGTTACCCGAAATGCAGGTGTAGCGGCGGGTGAAAAAGAGGGTACCTAACCCTGACCCCAACCCGACCCCGAGCGCAATCTAACCCCTGTAACTAAACCCTAAGGATAGAACAGATGTGGCATTGACAGAGCGGGCGGCCGCTACCCGAAATGCAGGTGTAGCGGCGGGTGAAAAAGAGGGTACCTAACCCTGCCCCCAACCCGATCCCGAGCGCAATCTACCCTGTGTACCTAAACCCCAAAGGATAGTACTGATGTGGCATTGACAGAGCGGGCGGCCGTTAACCGAAATGCAGGTTAGGCTGCGGGTGAGAAAGAGGGTTCCTAACCCTGACCCCAACCCAACCTCGAGCGCAATCTACACCCTGTGCCTAAACCCTAAGGATAGTACTGATGTGGCATTGGCAGAGCGGGCGGCCGTTACCCGAAATGCAGGTGATGCGGCGGTTGAAGAGGGTATCTAACCCTGACCCCAACCCGACCCCGAGCGCAATCTACCCCCTGTACCTAAACCCTAAGGATAGTACTGATGTGGCATTGACAGAGCGGGCGGCCGTTACCCGAAATGCAGGTGAGGCGGCGCTTGAAGAGGGTATCTAACCCTGACCCCAACCCGACCCCGAGCGCAATCTACCCCCTGTACCTCAGCCCTAAGGATAGTACTGATGTGGCATTGACAGAGCGGGCGGCCGTGAACCGAAATGCAGGTTAGTCTGCGGGTGAGAAAGAGGGTACCTAACCCTGACCCCAACCCGACCCCGAGCGCAATCTACCCCCTGTAGCTAAACCCTAAGGATAGTACAGATGTGGCATTGACTGAGCGGGCGGCCGTTACCCGAAACGCAGGTGTAGCAGCGGGTGAAAAAGAGGGTACCTAACCCTGACCCCAACCCGACCCTGAGCGCAGTATACCCCCTGTACCTAGACCCTAAAGATGGTACGGATGTAGCTTTGACAGAGCGGGCGGCCGTTACCCGAAATGCAGGTGAGGCGTCGGTTGAAGAGGGTATCTAACCCTGACCCCAACCCGACCCCGAGCGCAATCTACCCCCTGTACCTCAGCCCTAAGGATGGTACTGATGTGGCCTTGACAGAGTGGGCGGCCGTGACCCGAAATGCAGGTTAGGCTGCGGGTGAGAAAGAGGGTACCTAACCCTGACCCCAACCCGACCCCGAGCGCAATCTACACCCTACGCCTCAACCCTAAAGATGTTAATGATGTGGCTTAAGAGAGCGGGCGGCCGTTATCCACAAGGGAGGTCAGGCGGCGGGTGAAAAATAGGGTACCTAACCCTGACCCCAACCCGACCCGGAGCGCAATCTACGCCCTGTACCTAAACCCTAAGGATAGTACAGATGTGGCATTGACAGAGCGGGCGGCCGTTACCCGAAATGCAGGTGTAGCGGCGGGTGAAAAAGAGGGTACCTAACCCTGACCCCAACCCGACCCCGAGCGCAATATACCCCCTGTACCTAAACCCTAAGGATAGTACTGATGTAGCATTGACAGAGCGGGCGGCCGTTACCCGAAATGCAGGTGAGGCGGCGGTTGAAGAGGGCATCTAACCCTGACCCCAACCCGACCCCGAGCGCAATCTACCCCCTGTACCTAAACCCTAAGGATAGTACAGATGTGGCATTGACAGAGCGGGCGGCCGTCACCCGAAATGCAGGCGTAGCGGCGGGTGAAAAAGAGGGTACCTAACCCTGACCCCAACCCGACCCCGAGCGCAATATACCCCCTGTACCTAGACCCTAAGGATAGTACTGATGTAGCATTGACAGAGCGGGCGGCCGTCACCCGAAATGCAGGTGAGGCGGCGGTTGAAGAGGGCATCTAACCCTGACCCCAACCCGACCCCGAGCGCAATCTACCCACTGTACCTAAACCTAAGGATAGTACAGATGTGGCATTGACAGAGCGGGCGGCCGTTACCCGAAATGCAGGTGTAGCGGCGGGTGAAAAAGAGGGTAGCTAACCCTGACCCCAACCCGACCCCGAGCGCAATATACCCCCTGTACCTAAACCCTCAGGATAGTACTGATGTAGCTTTGACAGAGCGGGCGGACGTTACCCGAAATGCACGTGAGGCGGCGGTTGAAGAGGGTATCTAACCCTGACCCCAACCCGACCCCGAGCGCAATCTACCCCCTGTACCTGAACCCTAAGGATAGTACAGATGTGGCATTGACAGACCGGGCGGCCGTTACGGGAAATGCAGGTTAGCCTGCGGTTGAAAAAGAGGGTACCTAACCCTGACCCCAACCCGACCCCGAGCGCAATCTACCCCCTGTACCTAAACCCTAAGGATAGTACAGATGTGGCATTGACAGAGCGGGCGGCCGTTACCCGAAATGCAGGTGAGGCGGCGGTTGAAGAGGGTATCTAACCCCGACCCCAACCCGACCCCGAGCGCAGTATACCCCCTGTACCTAAACCCTAAGGATAGTACGGATGTAGCTTTGACAGAGCGGGCGGCCGTTACCCGAAATGCAGGTGAGGCGGCAGGTGGAAAAGAGGGTACCTAATCCTGACCGCAACCCGACCCCGAGCGCAATCTACCCCCTGTACCTAAACCCTAAGGATAGTACAGATGTGGCATTGGCAGAGCGGGCGGCCGTTACCCGAAATGCAGGTTAGTCTGCGGGTGAGAAAGAGGGTACCTAACCCTGACCCCAACCCGACCCCGAGCGCAATCTACCCCCTGTACCTAAACCCTAAGGATAGTACTGATGTAGCTTTGATAGAGCGGGCGGCCGTTACCCGAAATGCAGGTGAGGCGGCGGTTGAAGAGGGTATCTAACCCTGACCCCAACCCGACCCCGAGCGCAATCTACCCCCTGTACCTAAACCCTAAGGATAGTACTGATGTGGCCTTGACAGAGCGAGCGGCCGTGAACCGAAATGCAGGTTAGGCTGCGGGTGAGAAAGAGGGTACCTAACCCTGACCCCAACCCGACCCCGAGCGCAGTATACCCCCGATACCTAAACCCTAAGGATAGTACGGATGTAACTTTGACAGAGCGGGCGGCCGTTACCCGAAATGCAGGTTAGTCTGCGGGTGAGAAAGAGGGTACCTAACCCTGACCCCAACCCGACCCCGAGCGCAATATACCCCCTGTACCTAAACCCTCAGGATAGTACTGATGTAGCTTTGACAGAGCGGGCGGACGTTACCCGAAATGCACGTGAGGCGGCGGTTGAAGAGGGTATCTAACCCTGACCCCAACCCGACCCCGAGCGCAATCTACGCCCTGTACCTGAACCCTAAGGATAGTACAGATGTGGCATTGACAGACCGGGCGGCCGTTACGGGAAATGCAGGTTAGCCTGCGGGTGAAAAAGAGGGTACCTAACCCTGACCCCAACCCGACTCCGAGCGCAATCTACCCCCTGTACCTAAACCCTAAGGATAGTACAGATGTGGCATTGACAGAGCGGGCGGCCGTTACCCGAAATGCAGGTGAGGCGGCGGTTGAAGAGGGTATCTAACCCTGACCCAACCCGACCCCGAGCGCAGTATACCCCCTGTACCTAAACCCTAAGGATAGTACGGATGTAGCTTTGACAGAGCGGGCGGCCGTTACCCGAAATGCAGGTGAGGCGGCGGGTGGAAAAGAGGGTACCTAATCCTGACCGCAACCCGACCCCGAGCGCAATCTACCCCCTGTACCTAAACCCTAAGGATAGTACAGATGTGGCATTGACAGAGCGGGCGGCCGTTACCCGAAATGCAGGTTAGTCTGCGGGTGAGAAAGAGGGTACCTAACCCTGACCCAAACCCGACCCCGAGCGCAATCTACCCCCTGTACCTAAACCCTAAGGATAGTACTGATGTAGCTTTGATAGAGCGGGCGGCCGTTAGCCGAAATGCAGGTGAGGCGGCGGTTGAAGAGGGTATCTAACCCTGACCCCAACCCGACCCCGAGCGCAATCTACCCCCTGTACCTAAACCCTAAGGATAGTACTGATGTGGCCTTGACAGAGCGAGCGGCCGTGAACCGAAATGCAGGTTAGGCTGCGGGTGAGAAAGAGGGTACCTAACCCTGACCCCAACCCGACCCCGAGCGCAATCTACACCCTGTACCTAAACCCTAAGGATAGTGCTGATGTGGCATTGACAGAGCGGGCGGCCGTTACCCGAAATGCAGGTGAGGCGGCGGTTGAAGTGGGTATCTAACCCTGACCCCAACCCGACCCCGAGCGCAATGTACCCCCTGTACCTAAACACTAAGGATAGTACAGATGTGGCATTGAGAGAGCGGGCGGCCGTTACGGGAAATGCAGGTGTAGCGGCAGGTGAAAAAGAGGGTACCTAACCCTGACCCCAACCCGACCCCGAGCGCAGTATACCCCCTGTACCTAAACCCTAAGGATACTACGGATGTAGCTTTGACAGACCGGGCGGCCGTTACCCGAAATGCAGACGTTCATAGCGGGAGATTCTCACACACTCTGCAGTACCCAATCTGCACCCCCCAGCACGCAGAGGAAGGTAATAGTGTAGACCCCGTGACCCGAATGTGCGACCGATTAGGAGGGCCCCATACGGGCTTTTTCGACACGGCGACACGGCGATTTTTAAAATCGACAACGCGACATTGGGGTTGTCTTAGAATCGACATGCGACATAAGATTTAGCGACACGCGACATTGGACTTTTCTTAAAATCGACACGCGACATGGACCTTTTCTTAAAATCGACACGCGACATGGACCTTTTCTTAAAATCGACACGCGACATTGACCTTTTTCTTAAAATCGACACGCGACTGGGCTACCCCCCCTTAGGGGCCCTATTAGGCGATCGCGGAAATCAGTGCAGGTTAATTTTGTACTTACTGTGGGCGAGAAGGTCATGTAAGTTGGCCTGCACTATCCGACGAAGGTAGGTCGTTATATCGCTTCCACTGCCGCGTGGCGACGCGTGGCGACCAGTTGGGCAGGCAATCGAGTGACGCGGATCCGAGGGAAGTGCCGTTCGCCGTGGAGAAAGTGGATGTGCCGTTTGCCGTGGAGAAAGTCGATGTGCCGTTCGCCGTGGAGAAAGTCGATGTGCTGTTCGCCGTGGAGAGAGTGGACGTGCCGTTGACAGTGACAATGGCCAGTCACTGTACTTATAGTCGTGACTGTCGCCGGCGGCTGATAGGGAAAGATCACGGGGAGGAGCGTGCGGGGTGACACGAGGGGGTGGTGTGGCAGGACCCGCTTAGATGGAGTGCCAGGGGGTGGGGGGGGGGTGGGGGCAGATTGGCTGGCGACCCATGCCATGGGGAAGCAGAGGAAAGGTTGGGCGGGGCCCGCTGACCGCGAGCCAACGTAAGCGCAATTTAAGCGAGGTGATTTGATTGGCAGGACCTATGGCCGTTACTTGTGAAAGTTTTGGGCGTCTGCTGCCGTGTGAAGTTGGACCGAAGAGGGGCGACTGTGGTTTTATTGGTGGCAGTAAGGCGTATGTGGTGGGGGGTTGGGTGTGGCGTGGTACCAGGGGGTGGCGGAGCCAGACCGGCGGGTGTTGCGGGGGACGGACTGACTCCGGTAGGGCTCCATGATTATGACGTAAAATTGTCGATTGTACGGCATGTATCTCTTCGTTGCTTTGTCTGAGTGTGTGTGTTTGTGCGTGTACGGGCTGTGTAGTTGGCAGAGCGCAACATTTGGCTCTGTAACTTTACCCACCGCTAGGTATCCGAAATGGCTCGATCTAGTTTGTCAGGGGAGTATGTAGGTGAAACGGCAAGGAAATAGGATTGTTTTGTTTCTTCCTTAGCCAATGGTACATAGGACCAAAAAACGGGAAAGTCGCTATAGCGTTAACATGTTTCAATTCATGACGCTGTACATTATGTCCGGTATTGAGCCCGTAGGTAACTTGCATTACGTCTTTCAATTGTGCAACTCGCCTAAGTAGTTTGTCTGGAAAGAATTGATAAACTTTAACCTCGGACCCTACGACATGTGTTTAAGTATGAAAAAGAGCTGGTCGACGTGCATGATGTGTCGCCGCAGACTCGTCACTTGGCTTATCAAGATGTCAACAAAGGCCGGCTCGCTAATGTTATCGTAACCACACTGCAGCGAGGGTCTTCAGTGTCGCGAGCGTTGCCAGCGACCGCCGTGCCAGTGTAGGCATACTGTTGTGGGGGGGTGGGGGGGCGTGGCGGGGCAGGGATGGTTGAAGCTGGGGATGATGCACATGTCCCTGGTAGGAATGTCGCAACCCGAAATGTAGACCGGTGTAACATAATAACGTGTCCGGCCGTGATGACCTGTCCGGCCACGGTTCTTTCATGTCACTAACCCTAACCAGAACCCGAATCCCAACCTTAACCTAACCCTAAACCTAACAAAAATGGGCTATTTACATAGCAACCCCATTCGCTGCGCATGCGCGCACGTCAGCCGGACACTTTATCACGGCGGACAGGTTATCATGCTACACCGGAACTAAGTAACTAAAAGGGCTGTTGGGTTTTAGCTTCCCACCCAGCGAGATCGTTGAGCCCGGGGGCGAAACTGAACAGTGACTTATACTTTTGGGATGGGGCCAAAAATTGAGCGGATGCAATTGGTCAGGTCAAGGTAATTGTAGTGGGCCGAAGACATAATCCGGATTTTACATTATAGGTCCTTCTCACCCGACGGGTGACGCAATGTGGTATGTCTCGTCGCCTACGTGCTCAATCCATTTCGACAGTCGCTCGCCAGGGCGGCGCTGGGCAAATGGCTGTGAAAAATTACTCGCGCAGAAATTTTTACAAGTTAGCCCTGGGACCCGGCCTTAGGCTAATAGCACCTGGAATCCGGTGAATGAAACAAAGGGTTCTGTCCCCAGTATAATTGCTCGAAAGGCTTCTTTCTTGTATTAAATATACGAAGCGCGGTAGTTGTCGCTTTCATTGTCGAAGGCTAATGTTTGAAGAAATGACAGCTCATTTGACCGTTTTTCAAGCTTCTCGAAGTTGTGCCGCGACCGACAGCAGCGGTACGGCGAGGTGATTATGGAGTCATGTTAAATGACTGAATGCCTGGCCTCGTGCGGTATAGTACACAGTTGTGAGATAGGGCTGATGACATATTGGGGAAAAAAGCGGGGATCTGACATGGGAATAATGAAATATCTGGATGGTCAGAGATGGGGATGAGGGCATAACACATTTGACATATTGGGATGCGGCTTTAAGTCCTGCGCACTCATTCAGGGGCCAGACAAGTCGATAGGCATTGATTTTCGGGAAATAGGTGGGTAATTTTGCCGTCTGTGGCGTCCTGCTTTCAACGGGGCACATGGGAATGGCGAATGGATGCGGGCGCACCGTGAGCCTAGTGGAAGGAAGTGCGGGGCGGTAAGCGTAGGTGTCATGTTGGGATTCGGTCTACTTTGTGCGTAGACGTGGGTTACATAAGAAATCATGGCTCTTAATCGTGTGATTTAGATAACTATTGTTTGTCGTGATCCCTAGCGTGGCTCCGTAGTTATGCCCCCCAATGAAAGGATGCTGCTTGCGGAAGGAAGGTATTGTTTACTAGGGAAGCAACCGACCCAAATATTTGACACCTCAGGTGTCACTAGGTCACAATTGTCCTCGGCGTGAAAAGATCAGTAGGTCACAATTGTCCTCGGCGTGAAAAGATCGGTTTGGGGTTTTTGAACAGGTAGCTCGTACCCCCTGGTCGGCATTGTTCGGAGTATAGTCAGTTCCATAGTGTCGAGAAGGGTGGGTAGTATGTAAATGTCGTGGTAGTAGCCATAAATCTGCTTTTAGCGGCTACGATAATATTGTAGGGACAAAAGTACCAATTGAGGTTGAACGGAATTGTGATTGACTTCTAAACCTCCTCACAGAAAGCCCCCTTTTTCGGGTAGACAGCAAATGAGTGGCCCCCAAATTGGAAATCTGCCAGCCAAAGTAGGCGGCCATCCGGCGGGCCGGCGGCTGTGGCTAAAGACTAACATGAACTACCCACTTGAAGCCGCACCCCAACTTTGGCCCCAAAACCGGGTCTGCAGGCACCCGGAACCAGTTCCCCAAAACGACATATTATAAGCCGCACTTAGGCCTCTCGACCCATCCCCCCGCCCACCCTGTATCCCAACCCGGCAACCAAAGCAATTAAATGTTCATGCAAGCGGTCGCGACCACTAAGAACATTCGGCTCCCCCTGTCCGATCGCACCTCTTATCAAGTGTCACACCGGTATCTGCCTCTCCAGGCCCGTAGGAAGCCAATTATTTGTCTATACAAGCAGTCGCGACTACTAACAACATTCAACTGTTCCTCTCCGATCGCAGCTCTTAGCAGGTGTCACACCAATGGGTGGCCTACCCAGTATAAAGTTTCTGTCTGGCACAATGAAGTCATTGCATTTGGTGCGAGGCCGGCGCAGCCATATCAATTGACACCACCTGAAATCTGGCCTTTGATCTTTGGTCTGCAATTGGTGTGGGCGGAGTCGCCTGGCAGTAGTAATAAATAGCACGAAGGTAAGTAGGTCATTGCCAGTCTTGATTGCCGCATTTACACCATGCCTGGTAAGGGAACATCTTACGACGCAGTTTTCAAGTTGAATTAGCTTCCGATTTGTTGACTTGTATGACGTTATATTGCTATACATTATTGTGGCAATACCTGTAATGTTCTTATTAACGCCCCCCCCCCCCCCCACCCCGCGCGCTTGTCCCGCCACGTTCACTTGAAATCGGCGTAGGGCCTTTTTCAAGCCGCACCGTGACTGAAACCGGGGAAGTGGAACCTCTGCAAGGTTCTGCAAGCCGCGGCTTTAAATAGGGAGTTCACGGCACTGATTGACAAGGAACGCGCTACAGGGTGGCGGGGTATAACTGGCGGTCACGGGAAGTTCCCATTTGGCCCGAGGCGCTTGGTGTGTTTTATCCACCGGGCCTGGGCCGAGATATGACACTAGCACGTCTATGATACTGAGTTACTTGTTTCTGATTTGGATAGTTTGTGCACCATTTGAAGGTGACTGTAACCTGAGGTCCCAAGAGCGAAAAAAAATGTGAGCATGCTTGTTGAAGAGCTGAGACTTGGTTCCCAAGGGGGGAGGGGTTTTGGGGGGGGGGGGGGGGGGGCATGAATGTCGAGAATACTGTTGTTTCGCCACTTTGACAAGTTTGGGTCCCAAGTTCTGCTCCCGGGCTTCTGGTTCCCTCCTGAAAATGGTAGTGTCAGACTTTCCCTACCTGTTTGAATGGGGGGCGGGGGGGGGGGGGGGGCTTGAATGTGTCACAGGCACAGTAAATCAGTGGAAGGGGGAGGGGGGGTTAGGTGGGGATCACAGGGAAAACAAAACAGTGTTCTGCTGGAAATCCCACCCTTTAATTATCACCTCCAAAACGCGATACTTTTTACATTCTACACGCAGGCCAGCTTGGTTTCTTTCCCGGCAACGCCACCCTAGAGGGGTGGTGGTGGGGGGGGGGGGGGATGCGTCTTGCGAGGTGGCGAAGAATATATTTGTTGATTCCCAGGTTACGATGAAGTGTAAGGAGAGGTACAAAGGAAGGCCGGATAATTGATACTAAATTGACAGTTTCCCGACTGACGGGTATTTAATATTTGGAAGTCCCAGTTAAGGATTAATAGCAATCCTTCATCACGGCGCTCGGTCAATACCCCATTCCCAGTTCACAAAGTATAATTTTTCCCATTCCCGATTGACGGTGAAATGCAAAGCCCGTTCCCCAGGAACGGAACTACCCCTTGCGCCCCCCCCCCCCCCCTTAGACAAACCGTTGTGAGGCCCGAGGATGACACAAGAAGTTTCCCTGCGTCCTAAAATTTAGTGTTGGTTTATATGTAAAATATCAGTTGAGTGTGGCAGGCCTATAACTGTAAGAATACTTTAGTGCGAAAGGGTGATCTAGATTTCTTGAATGAAAAATACCATTTCTGTACGGGTATGTTATTTCATACTGGACATCCCCTGAACCGCCCTCGCACACCAGAGGGTTTAATTAGGCCTATAATAGCCCCCCCCCCCCTCCCCCCTCCCTCCCTGGCCTCGCAGACTTACTCGTGTTGCTATAATTGGGGGTGAAATGTGCTTCACAGATGAAAGCGTGTAAAGGATGAATGTTCCGAGTTTGAAAGCCACAACATGGAGCTTTTCCCCCTAGATTTAAATGAGGGGATTGCCATTAGCCTCATAACATTTACCGTGCCTCATGTCGGCTAACAGGGTATGATCGAGATATGTTGGCTAAGGGGGTGCGAGGGGGGGGGGGGGGGTTTGAGTTGCGACAGATGGCTTAGCTTTGTTCATCCGATGTTAAATGGTATACATTTCGGCTCGGGGGTCGGATGCCCCCCCACCCCCTCTCGCCCTTGGTTAAGGCGAGGGTAGTTGTAATGTTGGAGCAAAGACCTTAGTATAGGTCGAAGGTAGAGGGGAAGTAGCCCGTTCTATGTTGTAGTACCGTGCAAGTGGCAAACTTGGACAGGGCCCGCCCATGTTACAGCCATAGCACCAGGGCAAATGAACCGTGTGTCCAGTGAAATAATAGCCCCCATTGACCAATATTTAAACCACCACAACAAGTGAGGCCATGCAGCGACCCGTTTGCAAGAATGCGTTTGCAGGTAAACCGACGCGATGTACGAGCGGCGTGAGGGGTGGGTGCCTCGAGTGACGTCACAAGGACCGAAACCCGCAATGTGGACGAAAGGACGTGTTTTCATCGCGCAGCGTGACTAAAGACGATACGGCAGTTGTGAATTGAAAAAGAAAACAATACTTCCCCGCTTTGATAATTTTTTTGATGGACATGTATGGGGATTAAGCAATAATGTATGGATGGGCACTGATGAGTGAAGGTTTTAGAAAGTAGCACATTGCCCTGTTACAGCGCTTGCTGGCCCAGCATCGCGCTTGCCCTTCCCCCATAAAGAGAAAGCACTCGTACCTCGTGCCGGTGTGGTATGCGGGATTGTCCCCCATGCGGAGATGTCCCCCCTGTATCTATCATAATGGCACCGTACGAACACATGGAGCGGAGAGGGTCTCAATATCATGTATTTTATAAAAGGGGGACAGCTGCGCATGGGGGGACACTTCCGCATGCCACACCGGGTCATGGCCGAGGGCCAATCCCACCCCTCCCGGGCATCAATGACATGGATGGGTTTGCAACTGCAAGGCACTGCGGCGATGAGGCACCGCCCCTCCGCCCCTCCCCCTACCCCTTGTCGCCTTCCAGCGTGGACAGAGAGGGGACAGGTGCAGGGGCACTGCACCGCCCCTGCACAGCCGTGGCTACTGCGTAGAGAGAAGGATTCGGGTAAATCACCGTGATTTTACGTGGTATTTGCAATATTCTACAGTGCATGAAGTCAAAGTTATAACTGAAATATCCATTGGACTACTTAAAAGCCTGGAATTGAAGAAGCCCTGGGACAAAGGTGTTATTCCATCTACCTAACTGTGATGAAGTATTCATGTAACTGATGTATTTGAAGGACAGATCATTGTGTATTAAGTGAAGGCTATGACTAAATATTTTAGTGTATGTGTACCCCCGCGTACCACTCAAGTCATGGTAAAACATATACTTTCATGCACCCATACATGCTTGTGGCATGGAACTAGAGATTCTGAACTGTGGACTGATATGTTGTAATGTCATGAAACTGCACTGCATAAATTGTTCGGCATATGTGACTGGTAATAATCCCCTTCATTGTGAAGCACCCGAGTGGGTTTCATGGCCAAAGTTTGATTGGAAATCTGCAGCCAGGTCGATAGAGGGCGTTTACAATCATATCAGTCACTGGTAGAAAGTGGTAGTTTATGAAAGGTATAGATTCATATATTATTGTTCGATCTATTATTTATTTTAAAACAAATTACAGAGCAACTGTTATGAATTATATTGTTGTATAAGTAGATATTGGGCCAAGTAATGCCAAAGTCATAATCTTTACGTCAATTGTTGTGCTGCAAGGACTGATTGTTTTGGGCTATATGTTAATTATAACAATGTTTTTTTTTTAGTAGTAGGTCTATGTTTGGGTAGGGGCTCCAACCCTGAAATCGGGCCCTCCTATCCAGATGTTCTTGAACCACCCCAGATATATTCACATACTGGTACATCTTTCCACTCAAAGTTCAAAATCACATTGAAGACATCATGCAAGGTAATGTTATTGACATATGTAATGGGTATTGCAGCAAAAATGTAATACCACTTTATAAGCAAGCTGCAGGGCCCTCCTATCCAGATGTTCTTGAACCACCCCAGATATATTCACATACTGGTACATCTTTCCACTCAAAGTTCAAAATCACATTGAAGACATCATGCAAGGTAATGTTATTGACATATGTAATGGGTATTGCAGCAAAAATGTAATACCACTTTATAAGCTGCAGGGTATGACATGTACATGGTATATTTGAGTATCTGAGTAAGCAACTCAGTGGGTGAAATGTCTGTCAGGAAGTTACTTGATATGGCAACTAAAAATTCAGTTGTTTCAATTTTAAATGATAATGAGTACTGATACTGTTTATTTACAAGGCTTATATGTAAAGCCGAGGGGGATGGTGAAGAATGTAATGTTATTTCTTCACATTTCATGCATATATTTCATATATGAGAAATGGTAGGCCAGCAGCGCTGGTAGAAAAGAATTCTGGCTGGTACTGTCATAAAGAAACCATGCAGTTATTGTTGAATTCACAAAAAATGGTCTAATTAGTTGTCTAGCATTATAGAACTGCATATAGACCTATATGCCACACCATACACAGCAAGTCATTGGAGCAGGCTGGGTTGCCTTAAATATTTACATTCTCCTGTGATTTGTGCGTTCTACAATGTGGTTACACTGACAAGGTTACAGATATTTGTATCAGTTATATTTTTGTTTACGATTTTGTGGAGAATGTGTTCAGTAATATCAGTTGGCAGCTCTTCTGGAAGGATGCCAAGTTAAGCTTTGCTTTATTTGACATGTATTTCACATGACTCAGCTGAGTAAGCCTTGGAATCCTGGCCCTGGTTTGCTGTGAATTTTCCTGAGGCGCGTGTATCTTTTCCTGCAAAATTGGAGTTCAGATACCTGGTTGTCATTGCCAAGGCCTCAGTGACCCCTCAGCTTGTGTCCCTTTTGGCCCCCCAGTGGATCGAGGTGGAAAGCAGTGCAGATTTGTGTGTCAGTGATTTTTTGTAGATTCATCTAAATATTTATTGAAATCGCATGTTGTTTGGTAGAAGTCTTCTAGTGTACATACCAATGCTTGCAATATATATATATACCGACACTTTTTTGACTCTAATCTATACCAATATATATTCCCACACTTCTATAGCCCAATTCAGATCAACAGTCAAATATGGAAGAAGAATTGTATCACATCATATCAAGTTTAATACTTGATTCTTTAAGCAATTCTTACTGATGAGAGTAGTCTATGGTGTCAGTAATTAGGGAACATTATGAAAGAGCCAACTGAAGCTCGTACAGCATTGATATACATAAATTTGGCATATTCAGTTTGTATATGGGAAGGACATGTGCCATGCTGTACTCATCAATGCTTAAAGCGCTTTGCTGTGTGAGCAGCTTTGATATATACCTGATTAGCAAGGCTGTTAGCAGGACTCTTTGGAGCATATGTTACAGTGAAAGAACTTCCTTTTCCTGGTGATCTCAGCCTATTTGCAGGTTGGCTACAATTGTAAAGGATTATGACGTTTATAGATAATAAGCACATGGACATCTACATGGCTATGGGGGATGTTTATCAATGCAGGTTAAAGTGACAAGTTGCAGCCAGGAGCGGTGAAGTGAAGTTAATAGGCCCTAATACCTGGCTGTGGTGAATTCGAGCCATGAAATGCATTGAATTCAGAAAGAATGCATACAACATCAGTCAGAATATGATGTGACAAGCTGCAAGTGAAGATGACATTGAAAACAATTATACAATTTAGTTCCAGGGGGATGTTTTGAAGTGACAACAACTATGTATTGTGCATTGTCCCACTGTTAATTGTCGAGTAACAGATATAAATTGAAAGACATTACCTGCCATTAAACAGTGAACTGCCTATTAGAAGCCGCACCCCAACTTTGGCCTAAAAACCGGGTTGTCCGGTGCCCAGAACCATTTCCGGAAAACTACATATTATAAGCCGTACCCCGACTTTGGCCTTCCACCCCCCCCCCCCCTCCCACCGGCCCGCCGCCCTGTATTCCTACTTAATCCATCCAGCCAACGAAGCCACTTAATTGTTTATACAAGCAGTCGCGACCACTAACAGCATTCACCTCTCCCTCTCCAATCGCTCCTCTTATCCAGTGTCACACGTACCAGTGGCTGGCTCCTACTGCATGTTTATGAATCCGGCAGCCGTATGAAGTTACACCACCTGAAAACTGGCCTGTGATCATTGGTCTACAATAGGTGTGGGGGGAGCCGCGTGGCAGTATAAATAAATAACACAACCATAAGTAGCTCATTGTCGGTCTTGATTGCCCCGGGTAACACAATGCCTGGGAAAAGAACATCTTACGACCTTACAAGTAACAGAGCTACTGCTGAGCACTTTGGTCTCAATGAGAAACAAGTCCGAGAGTGGAAGAAAAGGCGATCTGAGATGGCTGTTAGACCGCGCAGCTTTGATCGAGCCCCCCCCCCCCCCGCTTGTCCTGCCACGCTAACTTAAATGGACAAAAGGCCATATTTAAAGCTGCACCCTCACTTGCGACTAAAACCCGGGAATTTGACCCTTGAACTTCGTAATATAAGCCGTGGCTTCTAATAGGCAGTTTACGTTAATTGTGTTTGCTATATCTTACCAAATATAGAAAGCATTATAGCATTACAGCAGTCCAATTTTCCCACTGAGGCCAGGGTATGAGGCAGACATGTTTTTTTCCCGCTAACATTTTAGGTGGTAAATAAATGAAGTATTTAGTATGCACACACAACATGGCGCCAGCTGATCAGGTCACATTTTGAGCTTGCAAATTGGATATTTCTATAACTGACCAGAATTCTTAATATCATAAAATTGTGATTTCTTTGAAGCCTACAGACCAAAATGCCCTGTTTGGGTGGGTAAGCGATATCTGAATGCCTGCCAAACTAAAAAGCTACCTGCCTATTCGCTGATTGGGGCGGCGATTGATAACCCAGGTGGGATTTGAACCCACAATTGACATACAAGTCAACCAACCAAATGCAAAGAGCTTCATTCAAGAGCAGTGATATTTATTTGTGGGTTTGCTAGGATACTAATTGTATACTAGATGTACCAGTACAAAGGCAAAGGTTAACTGGAAATATTGGTGGTTCTGTATGAATTCCATTTGGCTTACACCTAAGCCTTAGGCCAGTAAGGGGTCACTTGCACCAAATTTCATAATATGTTTTCTGACAACTGGAAAAGTATGGCTAAAAACACCATAGGGGCGGATAGGCTAGTACTATCCCTACCCTACGCGTCTAGTCCTGGTCCCTATTGAATTGGACAGGTGTTGAGCCGACACTACGGTGAGCGATAATAGAGATTTATGAAATATTGGCATTAGAACTAGATTATGTTTAGTAATAGCAACTTGCTGGTTCAAGAGAAATGATGATGGTAACACATAGATCGATGATAAACTGTAGATTCCACTGAGACATACCGCTTCGCGCCACACGAGACCAAACAAATGTATGAGAAAATTCAGCGCGAACCGCACGCTGACATCTTGCACACTGACGAAAATCGAGGTTTCGCGCTGCATATATCTTGCGGAATATAGAGGCCGCTGCGACGGTTGATTCACCCCCCTGGGTGAGTTCGGGTATGCGAGCGGAATAGTGGGACTCCGCGGAGTGCATAACCGAACGCGGAGATTGCGGTCCGATAGAGCGGTCCCAGACCTTACCTGGTTACTCCCCACACAGAGGAGGATCACTAGGATTTCCAACATGGCGTCAAGGCCGCGCAATACATTTGATATATATATAAGCTTAGTAGTATTGCGACGTCCATAAAGTCTGTAAGTAATATTATAGCAAGGAGAATAAGATACTGAACACAATACGTATCCGTTGATGTATTTTATGGCGCTATGTAACGATCTTCAGAATTTGTGCAGTCCAGCAAGTGCCACATTCACTCGGACCGGGGATTTTGCGTTCGGTTAATAGTGATCAGCCTATTAGCGGAAAGAGTGAGTCCGCATGCTGCAAATAGCCGCGCCGATTAACTCCGCTCGCATATCCGAAGTCACCCCTGGAGGGCGTTTATCGGGAGGACAAGCGACACCTGGTGCATATCCGCGTACGACGTAACAACAAGACGACATCATGAGCGGGCAGAACTGTAGGAGAAATAGAAGAGTTAAAGGGAGTAATACTTGCAGCCGACTCATTTCCTTAAGACAGTCGTACAGGCTAATAATATGGAAGTGCAAGAATTAATAACTAGAGGTGAGTGCTTTATTTCGAAACCTCCAGCAACTTGTGAAGCGGACCTGTCACAGTGTTTGTCTGTCAATAGACAGATAGAATATGGTTCCCTACGATGCGGGTGTTGTTGGACAGAGCAGTATGGCTTTCAAACTGTCGTGTCCTGTCGTTTCCTTGCCAGGATTGTGTTTCGAACTGTCGTGTCCTGTCGTGTCTATGCCAGGGTTGGCTTTCGAACTGTCATGTCGTGTCGCTTCAGATGCAGGAAAAGGTTGGGTTGTGAACTGTCGTGTCCTGTCATTTCCTTGCCAGGGTTGGCTTTCGAACTGTCATGTCGTGTCGCTTCAGATGCAGGAAAAGGTTGGGTTGTGAACTGTCGTGTCCTCTCATTTCCTTGCCAGGGATGGCTTCCCACCTGTCACGTCATATCGTTTCCTTGCCAGGGTTGGGTTTCGAACTGTCGTGTCCTGTCGTTTCCTTGCCAGGGTTTGCTTCCCACCTGTCACGTCATGTCATTTCGATGCAGGGTTGGGTTTCGAAATGTTGTGTCCTGTCGTGTCCCTGCCAGGGTTGGGTTTTGAACTGTCATGTTGTGTCACTTCAGATGCAGGGAAAGGTTGGCTTCCAACCTGTCACGTCATGTCGCTTCCTTGCTAAAGTTGGCTTCCAACCTGTCACGTCATGTCGCTTCGTTGCCAGGGTGGGCTTCTCACCTGTCACGTCATGTCGCTTCCTTGCCAGGGCTGGAGTGCAAACTGTCGTGTCCTGTCATGTCCTTGCCAGGGTTGGGTTTCGAACTGTCATGTCCTGTCGTGTCCTTGCCAGGGTTGGCTTTCGAACTGTGATGTTGTGTTGCTTCCTTGCCAGGGTTGGGTTTCACACTGTCGTGTCCTGTCGTGTCCTTGCCAGGGTTGGCTTTCGAACTGTCATGTCGTGTTGCTTCAGATGCAGAGAAAGGGTGGCTTCCAACCTGTCACGTCATGTCGCTTCCTTGCCAAAGTTGGCTTCCAAACTGTCATGTCATGTCGCTGCCTTGCCAGGGTTGGCTTTTTCCCTGTCATGTCCTGTCGCTTCCTTGCCAGGGTTGGGTTGCGAACTGTCGTGTTTTGTCGTGTCCTTGGCAGGGTTGGGTTTCGAACTGTCGTGTCCTGGCCAGGGTTGGCTTTCGAACTGTCATGTTGTGTCGCTTCCTTGCCAGGGTTGGGTTTCGAACTGTTGTGTCCTGTCGTGTCCTTGCCAGGGTTGGCTTTCGAACTGTCATGTCGTGTCGCTTCAGATGCAGGGAAAGGTTGGCTTCCAACCTGTCACGTCATGTTGCTTCCTTGCCAAATTTTGCTTCCAAACTGTCACGTCATGTCGCTTCCTTGCCAGGATTGGCTTCTGACCTGTCACGTCATGTTGCTTCCTTGCCAGGGTTGGGTTGCGAACTGTTGTGTCCTGTCACTTCCTTGCCACAGTTGCCTTTCGAACTGTCATGTCGTGTCGCTTCCTTGCCAAGGTTTGGTTTCGAACTGTCGTGTCCTGTCACTTCCTTGCCAAGGTTGGTTTCCCACCTGTCACGTCATGTCGCTTCCTTGCCAGGGTTGGCTTCTGACCTGTCACGTCATGTCGCTTCCTTGCCAGGGTTGGCTTTTGAGCTGTCGTGTCCTTGCCAGGGTTGGCTTTCGAACTGTCATGTCGTGTCGCTTCAGATGCAGGGAAAGGTTGGCTTCCAACCTGTCATGTCATGTCGCTTCCTTGCCAGGGTTGCCTTCTGACCTGTCACGTCATGTCGGTTCCTTGCCAGGGTTGGTTTCCAACTGTCCCTCATACCCCTCTCCAACCATCCACCCCTCACACCAAACCTCATTGGCCTGCTGTCATTCTTGTACTGTTCATCTGTGACTGCACAATCTGTACACTAAGGTGCTGTCCATACACATGTCAGTGCTGTATGCCGCTGTACAGATTGTGAGTACATGTTTGTAGACTTTGTATACCTGTTCACTGGCAGGAGTCACTGGCAGGAGTGCCCTCGATTTTCGTGACGGCTTACATGGAAGATGGACCGATATTAGCAGTTAAGAAGTCAAAGGTAATATAGGAAATGAGATGCCTTGGCTGGCACAGTGGTAACAAATAGAAATAAATACATATAAAATATTTTTTATCATTTTTGTCACTTGGGCTTATTAAGAAGCCTAATAAATAAAACTAATGACATTTTGTCTAAGAAATGCAAGCATTTTACAGCTGGATGTAGAAAAACATAAATGGCTGATGATGCCTATCTGTGCATCAAGTCATTGGATGCTGCTGGCCGCGAATACTGAAGATTCCACTGTTGCTCTGCTGGATTCCCTCCCACCATCCCCAGCTAAACCTGTCCGACAATGTCGTTACTTAGAAATGTGACGGTAAGTTAACATTTTAGAAATATTTGGTATACAGGTCTGCAACTATTGTCCTTGTGTATTAAGCAGGAAACAAGAATTGAAATAATATAACCTTGTATTTCTTACATGACTATATGAAATATTTAGTATGTTTCAATGCACATGCTTAATATAAAAACATAATGTAAATGAATGTTACACCACATTTATATGCTAATTTTTCACTCTCATTCCTTATACATTCAGAACTTACATGCAATGGCGTGATACAAAAACAGGTGGCCCTATTCGACAGTGGCTTACATCAAAATTGACATCTGTTCAGCAAATTGATGGAAACAGCTGTGGAGTTTTTGTACTCATGGTAAATTACTACACTTGTTACACCCAGTTAAAACTGATTTAATTTACCTGATCAGGTCAAACTGATTTAAATTCAGGTTATAGCTAAGGCCGGTATACTGGCTATAAGGCTGCCAACCATGGTAGCTTCATACAAGTAGGGGGGTGGGGGAGTGGTATTGACTACCTTCTATGCTGGATGTCTCAACTGCTTTGTACTTCAAATGTTTTCATTTTCTTACTATTACCTGGTAACTATAACCTTATTAATGTATTTACTTGCCCTTACTTTACCATACAATCAACCTTCTTCAGTACAGGCCCCTGACAAATTTATATTTTGCCTACTTATTTCAGAATGCTGAGGCTCTCACGTGCGGGTACCAACTTTCAGTTGTATGCCCAAGGAAGGTGACTGAATACAGACAATTTTTAGTAAACCGTTTACTCACCACTTAAGGCTTCTGGAAAATAATGAGTTTCAGTCAGTTTTCTATGGAAAAGGAAATACAAAAGAAGGAATATGGATAATCTTCTGGCATCATGTTAAGGTTTGTGGAGCTAAATATATGTGTAAGAAAGAAGTATGTTACTGCTTTACTACTATATATACAGGAAGTAAAGTGATATATAGGGGTACAAGCAAAAAGTATTCATACAAGCCAAGTATTGAGTATTATTCAGTCTCCTGACAGTTAGTTCTGGTTAGCATGCTACAGATATCTTGAAATTTGGCATTACTGAAGGTATATAAACATGGTGCCAACAGATTTGGATATATGTGTATAAATTAATTGCATGAAAGAAGAAGTCTTGGTTATTAAATATTGCTATTCAACTTTCAAATAGTTGTTTGCACTATTTACTTGTAATTGGATCAGTCTTTAATTACTTGTACATATAATGTATAATAAAGCAAAGAGCAGATTTTGTAAAAATGCTACTGGCAGAAGACCAGACCAGCATAAGTGGGAGGTGGCAGGAGGGAAAGTGGGGTATGGGGCTGTAGAGGGCAGGGGCCTTTGGAACAGTTATAATAAATAAAGCAAAGAATAAAATTTGTAAGCTTACTCCTGTCTCTTGAACTGCACACATAAATACTGGAATAATTAAACTAGATCTATACTGATTTGAGTTGGTTGCAAAGAAAAAACAATTTGGTCATTTAACATAAAAACAGAATGTTGGAATGAAAACCGAAACTGTCCCCCTCTAACGTCTAAGAATAATTATAAGGGCATTAAGGCTCTATCGGACACACAGGCGCCGCAGATCGACTAACACAGACCAGGGTGGGGGGGGGGCCCTACCCACTCCACTGATTTACTGTGCCTGAGGCTGTGCTAGGCCTATTTTAATTGAAACCGCCCCCGCTATCCACATTTTTATGGATCAGCCCCTAGTGACAACAGGGCAATCCTAGATAAGCCAAAAGAATCTAGTCTAGTGATCCTAACAGCGAGTAAATATAGTGGTTACTTCAAAAAATTATCGCTCCTACCTGCATATTAACGAGGAAACCGCGCGATTGGCCTTTTTGGGGATGTGGCCCATGTTAAAGTATAGGAGAAAGTCTCGAAAAAGCCACCGGCCTGAAGCATAGGGCCGAGGCTTGAGAGGGGCATCCATAAGCGACACTGGTGCGCGCCGGCGCCTGCGACACGAGATGGTAGGGCCGAGGCCTGGGAGGGGCAGCACCAAGCTACACTGGTGCGCGCCGGCGCCTGCGACAAGAGATGGTAGGGCCGAGGCCTGGGAGGGGCATCCCCAAGCGACAGTGGCGCGCGCCTGCACCTGCGACACGAGATGGTAGGGCCGAGGCCTGGGAGGGGCATCCCCAGGCGACACTGGTGCGCGCCGGCGCCTGCGACAAGAGATGGATAGGGCCGAGGCCTGGGAGGGGCATCCCCAAGCGACAGTGGCGCGCGCCGGCGCCTGCGACAAGAGATGGTAGGGCCGAGGCCTGGGAGGGGCAGCACCAAGCTACACTGGTGCGCGCCGGCGCCTGCGACAAGAGATGGTAGGGCCGAGGCCTGGGAGGGGCATCCCCAAGGGACAGTGGCGCGCGCCTGCACCTGCGACACGAGATGGTAGGGCCGAGGCCTGGGAGGGGCATCCCCAGGCGACACTGGTGCGCGCCGGCGCCTGCGACAAGAGATGGATAGGGCCGAGGCCTGGGAGGGGCATCCCCAAGCGACAGTGGCGCGCGCCGGCGCCTGCGACACGAGATGGTAGGGCCGAGGCCTGGGAGGGGCATCCCCAAGCGACAGTGGCGCGCGCCGGCGCCTGCGACACGAGATGGTAGGGCCGAGGCCTGGGAGGGGCATCCCCAAGCGACAGTGGCGCGCGCCGGCGCCTGCGACACGAGATGGTAGGGCCGAGGCCTGGGAGGGGCATCCCCAAGCGACACTGGTGCGCGCCGGCGCCTGCGACAAGAGATGGTAGGGCCGAGGCCTGGGCGGGGCATCCCCAAGCGACAGTGGCGCGCGCCGGCGCCTGCGACACGAGATGGTAGGGCCGAGGCCTGGGCGGGGCATCCCCAAGCGACAGTGGCGCGCGCCGGCGCCTGCGACACGAGATGGTAGGGCCGAGGCCTGGGCGGGGCATCCCCAAGCGACAGTGGCGCGCGCCGGCGCCCGCGACACGAGATGGTAGGGCCGAGGCCTGGGAGGGGCATCCCCAAGCGACACTGGTGCGCGCCGGCGCCTGCGACAAGAGATGGATAGGGCCGAGGCCTGGGAGGGGCATCCCCAAGCGACAGTGGCGCGCGCCGGCGCCTGCGACACGAGATGGTAGGGCCTGGGCCTGGGAGGGGCATCCCCAAGCGACACTGGTGCGCGCCGGCGCCTGCGACACGAGATGGTAGGGCCGAGGCCTGGGAGGGGCAGCACCCAGCGACACTGGTGCACGCCGGCGCCTGCGACACGAGATGGTAGGGCCGAGGCCTGGGAGCGGCATCCCCAAGCGACACTGGTGCGCGCCGGCGCCTGCGACAAGAGATGGTAGGGCCGAGGCCTGGGAGGGGCATCCCCAAGCGACACTGGTGCGCGCCGGCGCCTGCGACACGAGATGGTAGGGCCGAGGCCTGGGAGGGGCATCCCCAAGCGACACTGGTGCGCGCCGGCGCCTGCGACAAGAGATGGTAGGGCCGAGGCCTGGGAGGGGCATCCCTAAGCGACACTGGTGCGCGCCGGCGCCTGCGACAAGAGATGGTAGGGCCGAGGCCTGGGAGGGGCATCCCCAAGCGACACTGGTGCGCGCCTGCGACAAGAGATGGTAGGGCCGAGGCCTGGGAGGGGCATCCCCAAGCGACAGTGGCGCGCGCCGGCGCCTGCGACAAGAGATGGTAGGGCCGAGGCCTGGGAGGGGCATCCCCAAGGTACACTGGTGCTCGCCGGCGCCTGCGACAAGAAATGGTAGGGCCGAGGCCTGGGAGGGGCATCCCCAAGCGACAGTGGCGCGCGCCGGCGCTTGCGACAAGAGATGGTAGGGCCGAGGCCTGGGAGGGGCATCCCCAAGCGACAGTGGCGCGCGCCGGCGCCTGCGACACGAGATGGTAGGGCCGAGGCCTGGGAGGGGCATCCCCAACCGACACTGGTGCGCGCCGGCGCCTGCGACAACAGATGGATAGGGCCGAGACCTGGGAGGGGCATCCCCAAGCGACACTTGCGCGCGCCGGCGCCTGCGACAAGAGATGGATAGGGCCGAGGTCTGGGAGGGGCATCCCCAAGCGACAGTGGCGCGCGCCGGCGCCTGCGACACGAGATGGTAGGGCCTGGGCCTGGGAGGGGCATCCCCAAGCGACACTGGTGGGCGCCGGCGCCTGCGACACGAGATGGTAAGGCCGAGGCCTGGGAGGGGCAGCACCCAGCGACACTGGTGCACGCCGGCGCCTGCGACACGAGATGGTAGGGCCGAGGCCTGGGAGCGGCATCCCCAAGCGACACTGGTGCGCGCCGGCGCCTGCGACAAGAGATGGTAGGGCCGAGGCCTGGGAGGGGCATCCCCAAGCGACACTGGTGCGCGCCGGCGCCTGCGACACGAGATGGTAGGGCCGAGGCCTGGGAGGGGCATCCCCAAGCGACACTGGTGCGCGCCGGCGCCTGCGACAAGAGATGGTAGGGCCGAGGCCTGGGAGGGGCATCCCTAAGCGACACTGGTGCGCGCCGGCGCCTGCGACAAGAGATGGTAGGGCCGAGGCCTGGGAGGGGCATCCCCAAGCGACACTGGGGCGCGCCGGCGCCTGCGACAAGAGATGGTAGGGCCGAGGCCTGGGAGGGGCATCCCCAAGCGACAGTGGCGCGCGCCGGCGCCTGCGACAAGAGATGGTAGGGCCGAGGCCTGGGAGGGGCATCCCCAAGCGACAGTGGCGCGCGCCGGCGCCTGCGACACGAGATGGTAGGGCCGAGGCCTGGGAGGGGCATCCCCAAGCGACACTGGTGCTCGCCGGCGCCTGCGACAAGACATGGTAGGGCCGAGGCCTGGGAGGGGCATCCCCAAGCGACAGTGGCGCGCGCCGGCGCCTGCGACAAGAGATGGTAGGGCCGAGGCCTGGGAGGGGCATCCCCAAGCGACAGTGGCGCGCGCCGGCGCCCGCGACACGAGATGGTAGGGCCGAGGCCTGGGAGGGGCATCCCCAAGGTACACTGGTGCTCGCCGGCGCCTGCGACAAGAAATGGTAGGGCCGAGGCCTGGGAGGGGCATCCCCAAGCGACAGTGGCGCGCGCCGGCGCTTGCGACAAGAGATGGTAGGGCCGAGGCCTGGGAGGGGCATTCCCAAGCGACAGTGGCGCGCGCCGGCGCCTGCGACACGAGATGGTAGGGCCGAGGCCTGGGAGGGGCATCCCCAAGCGACACTGGTGCGCGCCGGCGCCTGCGACAACAGATGGATAGGGCCGAGACCTGGGAGGGGCATCCCCAAGCGACAGTGGCGCGCGCCGGCGCCTGCGACACGAGATGGTAGGGCCGAGGCCTGGGAGGGGCATCCCCAAGCGACACTGGTGCGCGCCGGCGCCTGCGACAAGAGATGGATAGGGCCGAGGCCTGGGAGGGGCATCCCCAAGCGACAGTGGCGCGCGCCGGCGCCTGCGACACGAGATGGTAGGGCCTGGGCCTGGGAGGGGCATCCCCAAGCGACACTGGTGCGCGCCGGCGCCTGCGACACGAGATGGTAGGGCCGAGGCCTGGGAGGGGCAGCACCCAGCGACACTGGTGCACGCCGGCGCCTGCGACACGAGATGGTAGGGCCGAGGCCTGGGAGCGGCATCCCCAAGCGACACTGGTGCGCGCCGGCGCCTGCGACAAGAGATGGTAGGGCCGAGGCCTGGGAGGGGCATCCCCAAGCGACACTGGTGCGCGCCGGCGCCTGCGACACGAGATGGTAGGGCCGAGGCCTGGGAGGGGCATCCCCAAGCGACACTGGTGCGCGCCGGCGCCTGCGACAAGAGATGGTAGGGCCGAGGCCTGGGAGGGGCATCCCTAAGCGACACTGGTGCGCGCCGGCGCCTGCGACAAGAGATGGTAGGGCCGAGGCCTGGGAGGGGCATCCCCAAGCGACACTGGTGCGCGCCTGCGACAAGAGATGGTAGGGCCGAGGCCTGGGAGGGGCATCCCCAAGCGACAGTGGCGCGCGCCGGCGCCTGCGACAAGAGATGGTAGGGCCGAGGCCTGGGAGGGGCATCCCCAAGCGACAGTGGCGCGCGCCGGCGCCTGCGACACGAGATGGTAGGGCCGAGGCCTGGGAGGGGCATCCCCAAGGTACACTGGTGCTCGCCGGCGCCTGCGACAAGAAATGGTAGGGCCGAGGCCTGGGAGGGGCATCCCCAAGCGACAGTGGCGCGCGCCGGCGCTTGCGACAAGAGATGGTAGGGCCGAGGCCTGGGAGGGGCATCCCCAAGCGACAGTGGCGCGCGCCGGCGCCTGCGACACGAGATGGTAGGGCCGAGGCCTGGGAGGGGCATCCCCAACCGACACTGGTGCGCGCCGGCGCCTGCGACAACAGATGGATAGGGCCGAGACCTGGGAGGGGCATCCCCAAGCGACACTTGCGCGCGCCGGCGCCTGCGACAAGAGATGGATAGGGCCGAGGTCTGGGAGGGGCATCCCCAAGCGACAGTGGCGCGCGCCGGCGCCTGCGACACGAGATGGTAGGGCCTGGGCCTGGGAGGGGCATCCCCAAGCGACACTGGTGGGCGCCGGCGCCTGCGACACGAGATGGTAAGGCCGAGGCCTGGGAGGGGCAGCACCCAGCGACACTGGTGCACGCCGGCGCCTGCGACACGAGATGGTAGGGCCGAGGCCTGGGAGCGGCATCCCCAAGCGACACTGGTGCGCGCCGGCGCCTGCGACAAGAGATGGTAGGGCCGAGGCCTGGGAGGGGCATCCCCAAGCGACACTGGTGCGCGCCGGCGCCTGCGACACGAGATGGTAGGGCCGAGGCCTGGGAGGGGCATCCCCAAGCGACACTGGTGCGCGCCGGCGCCTGCGACAAGAGATGGTAGGGCCGAGGCCTGGGAGGGGCATCCCTAAGCGACACTGGTGCGCGCCGGCGCCTGCGACAAGAGATGGTAGGGCCGAGGCCTGGGAGGGGCATCCCCAAGCGACACTGGGGCGCGCCGGCGCCTGCGACAAGAGATGGTAGGGCCGAGGCCTGGGAGGGGCATCCCCAAGCGACAGTGGCGCGCGCCGGCGCCTGCGACAAGAGATGGTAGGGCCGAGGCCTGGGAGGGGCATCCCCAAGCGACAGTGGCGCGCGCCGGCGCCTGCGACACGAGATGGTAGGGCCGAGGCCTGGGAGGGGCATCCCCAAGCGACACTGGTGCTCGCCGGCGCCTGCGACAAGACATGGTAGGGCCGAGGCCTGGGAGGGGCATCCCCAAGCGACAGTGGCGCGCGCCGGCGCCTGCGACAAGAGATGGTAGGGCCGAGGCCTGGGAGGGGCATCCCCAAGCGACAGTGGCGCGCGCCGGCGCCCGCGACACGAGATGGTAGGGCCGAGGCCTGGGAGGGGCATCCCCAAGGTACACTGGTGCTCGCCGGCGCCTGCGACAAGAAATGGTAGGGCCGAGGCCTGGGAGGGGCATCCCCAAGCGACAGTGGCGCGCGCCGGCGCTTGCGACAAGAGATGGTAGGGCCGAGGCCTGGGAGGGGCATTCCCAAGCGACAGTGGCGCGCGCCGGCGCCTGCGACACGAGATGGTAGGGCCGAGGCCTGGGAGGGGCATCCCCAAGCGACACTGGTGCGCGCCGGCGCCTGCGACAACAGATGGATAGGGCCGAGACCTGGGAGGGGCATCCCCAAGCGACACTTGCGCGCGCCGGCGCCTGCGACAAGAGATGGATAGGGCCGAGGTCTGGGAGGGGCATCCCCAAGCGACAGTGGCGCGCGCCGGCGCCTGCGACACGAGATGGTAGGGCATGGGCCTGGGAGGGGCATCCCCAAGCGACACTGGTGGGCGCCGGCGCCTGCGACACGAGATGGTAAGGCCGAGGCCTGGGAGGGGCAGCACCCAGCGACACTGGTGCACGCCGGCGCCTGCGACACGAGATGGTAGGGCCGAGGCCTGGGAGCGGCATCCCCAAGCGACACTGGTGCGCGCCGGCGCCTGCGACAAGAGATGGTAGGGCCGAGGCCTGGGAGGGGCATCCCCAAGCGACACTGGTGCGCGCCGGCGCCTGCGACACGGGATGGTAGGGCCGAGGCCTGGGAGGGGCATCCCCAAGCGACACTGGTGCGCGCCGGCGCCTGCGACAAGAGATGGTAGGGCCGAGGCCTGGGAGGGGCATCCCTAAGCGACACTGGTGCGCGCCGGCGCCTGCGACAAGAGATGGTAGGGCCGAGGCCTGGGAGGGGCATCCCCAAGCGACACTGGGGCGCGCCGGCGCCTGCGACAAGAGATGGTAGGGCCGAGGCCTGGGAGGGGCATCCCCAAGCGACAGTGGCGCGCGCCGGCGCCTGCGACAAGAGATGGTAGGGCCGAGGCCTGGGAGGGGCATCCCCAAGCGACAGTGGCGCGCGCCGGCGCCTGCGACACGAGATGGTAGGGCCGAGGCCTGGGAGGGGCATCCCCAAGCGACACTGGTGCTCGCCGGCGCCTGCGACAAGACATGGTAGGGCCGAGGCCTGGGAGGGGCATCCCCAAGCGACAGTGGCGCGCGCCGGCGCTTGCGACAAGAGATGGTAGGGCCGAGGCCTGGGAGGGGCATTCCCAAGCGACAGTGGCGCGCGCCGGCGCCTGCGACACGAGATGGTAGGGCCGAGGTCTGGGAGGGGCATCCCTAAGCGACACTGGTGCGCGCCGGCGCCTGCGACAAGAGATGGTAGGGCCGAGGCCTGGGAGGGGCATCCCCAAGCGACAGTGGTGCGCGCCGGCGCCTGCGACAAGAGATGGTAGGGCCGAGGCCTGGGAGAGGCATCCCCAAGCGACAGTGGCGCGCGCCGGCGCCTGCGACATGAGATGGTTGGGCCGAGGCCTGGGAGGGGCATCCCCCAGCGACACTGGTGCGCGCCGGCGCCTGCGACAAAACATGGTAGGGCCGAGGCCTGGGAGGGGCATCCCCAAGCGACAGGCGCGCGCCGGCGCCTGCGACACGAGATGGTAGGGCCGAGGCCTGGAAGGGGCATCCCCAAGCGACAGTGGCGCGCGCCGGCGCTTGCGACACGAGATGGTAGGGCCGAGGCCTGGGAGGGGCATCCCCAAGCGACACTGGTGCGCGCCAGCGCCTGCGACAAGAGATGGTAGGGCCGAGGCCTGGGAGGGGCATCCCCAAGCGACAGTGGCGCGCGCCGCCGCCTGCGACACGAGATGGTAGGGCCGAGACCTGGGAGGGGCATTCCCAAGAGACACTGGTGCGCGCCGGCGCCTGCGACAACAGATGGATAGGGCCGAGACCTGGGAGGGGCATCCCCAAGCGACACTTGCGCGCGCCGGCGCCTGCGACAAGAGATGGATAGGGCCGAGGCCTGGGAGGGGCATCCCCAAGCGACAGTGGCGCGCGCCGGCGCTTGCGACACGAGATGGTAGGGCCGAGCCCTGGGAGGGGCATCCCCAAGCGACACTGGTGCGCGCCGGCGCCTGCGACAAGAGATGGTAGGGCCGAGGCCTGGGAGGGGCATTCCCAAGAGACACTGGTGCGCGCCGGCGCCTGCGATAACAGATGGATAGGGCCGAGACCTGGGAGGGGCATCCCCAAGCGACACTTGCGCGCGCCGGCGCCTGCGACAAGAGATGGATAGGGCCGAGGCCTGGGAGGGGCATCCCCAAGCGACAGTGGCGCGCGCCGGCGCTTGCGACACGAGATGGTAGGGCCGAGGCCTGGGAGGGGCATCCCCAAGCGACACTGGTGCGCGCCGGCGCCTGCGACACGAGATGGTAGGGCCGAGGCCTGGGAGGGGCATCCCCAAGCGACAGTGGCGCGCGCCGGCGCTTGCGACACGAGATGGTAGGGCCGAGGCCTGGGAGGGGCATCCCCAAGCGACACTGGTGCGCGCCGGCGCCTGCGACACGAGATGGTAGGGCCGAGGCCTGGGAGGGGCATCCCCAAGCGACACTGGTGCGCGCCGGCGCCTGCGACAAGACATGGTAGGGCCGAGGCCTGGGAGGGGCATCCCCAAGCGACAGTGGCGCGCGCCGGCGCCTGCGACACGAGATGGTAGGGCCGAGACCTGGGAGGGGCATCCCCAAGCGACACAGGTGCGCGCCGGCGCCTGCGACAACAGATGGATAGGGCCGAGGCCTGGGAGGAGCATCCCCAAGCGACACTGGCGCGCGCCGGCGCCTGCGACAAGAGATGGATAGGGCCGAGGCCTGGGAGGGGCATCCCCAGGCAACAGTGGCGCGCGCCGGCGCTTGCGACACGAGATGGTAGGGCCGAGACCTGGGAGGGGCATCCCCAAACGACACTGGTGCGCGCCGGCGCCTGCGACAAGAGATGGTAGGGCCGAGGCCTGGGAGGGGCATCCCTAAGCGACACTGGTGCGCGCCGGCGCCTGCGACAAGAGATGGTAGGGCCGAGGCCTGGGAGGGGCATCACCAAGCGCCAGTGGCGCGCGCCGGCGCCTGCGACAAGAGATGGTAGGGCCGAGGCCTGGGAGGGGCAGCACCAAGCGACACTGGTGCGCGCTGGCGCCTGCGACAAGAGATGGTAGGGCCGAGGCCTTGAGGGGGGTGGGGGGGGGGCATCCCCAAGCGACAACCACAAAGATGGTAATGATGTGGCTTAAGAGAGCGGGCGGCCCTTATCCACAAGGGAGGTGAGGCGGCGGGTGGCAAAGAGGGTACCTAACCTGACCCCAACCCGACCCCGAGCGCAATCTGCCCTCCGCACCTAAACCCAAAGGATAGTACTGATGTGGCCTTGACAGAGCGGGCGGGCCCTCACCCGAAATGCAGTTGAGGCGGCGGGTCCAGAGGGTACCTAACCCTGACCCCAACCCAACCCTGAATGCATTGCACACCCTACGCCTGAACCCTAAAGACGGTAATGATGTGGCTTAAGAGAGCGGGCGGCCCTTATCCACAAGGGAGGTGAGGCGGCGGGTGAAAAAGAGGGTACATAACCCTGACCCCAACCCGACCCCAAGCGCAATCTACCCCCTGTACTTAAACCCTAAGGATAGTACTGATGTGGCATGGACAGAGCGGCCGGCCCATACCCGAATGCGGGTTAGGCTGCGGGTGAAAAAGCGGGTACCTAATTCTGACCCCAACCCAACCCTGACCGTAGTCGACACCCTACGCCTGAACCCTAAATATGGTACTCATGTGGCCTTGACAGAGCGGGCGGCCGTAACCCGAAAGGCAGGTTAGGCTGCGGGTGAAAAAGAGGGTACCTAACCCTGACCCCAACCCAACCCTGACCGTAGTCGACACCGTACGCCTGAACCCTAAAGATAGTACCCATGTGGCCTTGACAGAGTGGGCGGCCCTCACCAGAAATGCAGTTGAGGCGGCGGGTGAAGAGGGTACCTAACCCTGACCCAAACCCAACTCTGAATGCAATGTACACCCTACGCCTGAACCCTAAAGATGGTAGTGATGTGGCTAAAGAGAGACCGGGCGGCCGTTATCCACAAGGGAGGTGAGGCGGCGGGTGAAGAAGAGGGTACCTAACCCTGACCCAGCCCGACCCCGAGCGCAATCTACCCTCTGTACCTAAACCCTAAGGATAGTACTGATGTGGAATTGACAGAGCGAGCGGCCGTAACCCGAAAGGCAGGTTAGGCTGCGGATGAAAAAGAGGGTACCTAACCCTGACCCCAACCCGACCCTGAATGCAATGTACACCCCACGCCTGAACCCTAGAGATAGTACTCATGTGGCCTGGACAGAGCGGGCGGCCCTCACCCGAAATGCAGTTGAGGCGGCGGGGCCAGAGGGTACCTAACCCTGACCCCAACCCAACCCTGAATGCAATGTACACCTTACGCCTGAACCCTAAAGATGGTAATGATGTGGCTTAAGAGAGCGGGCGGCCCTTATCCACAATTGAGGTGAGGCGGCGGCTGAAAAAGAGGGTACCTAACCCTGACCCCAACCCAACCCTGAGCGCAATCTACACCCTTCGCCGGAACCCTAAATATGGTATTCATGTGGCCTTGACAGAGCGGGCGGCCCTTACCCGAAATGCAGGTGTAGCGGCGGGTGAAAAAGAGGGTACCTAACTCTGACCCCAACCCGACCCCGCGGGCAATCTACCCACTGTACCTAAACCCTAAGGATAGTACTGATGTGGCATTGACAGAGCGGGCGGCCCTTACCCGAAATGCAGTTGAGGCGGCGGGTCCAGAGGGTACGTAACCCTGACCCCAACCCAACCCTTTAAATGCAAAGTACACCCGACGCCTGAACCCTAAAGATGGTAATGATGTGGCTAAAGAGAGATCGGGCGGCCGTTATCCACAAGGGAGGTGAGGCGGCGGGTGAAAAAGAGGGTACCTAACCCTGAACCCAACCCGCCCCCGAGCGCAATCTACCCCCTGTACCTAAACCCTCAGGATGGTACTGATGTGGAATTGACAGAGCGGGCGGCCGTAACCCGAAAGGCAGGTCAGGCTGCGGGTGAAAAAGAGGGTACCTAACCCTGACCCCAACCCGACCCCGAGCGCAATCTACCCTCTGTACCTAAACCCTAAGGATAGTACTGATGTGGCATTGACAGAGCGGGCGGCCGTTACCCGAAAGGCAGGTTAGGCGGCGGGTGAAGAGGGCACCTAACCCTGACCCCAACCAAACCCTGAATGCAATGTAAACCCTACGCCTGAACCCTAAAGATGGTAATGATGTGGCTTAAGAGAGCGGGTGGCCCTTATCCACAAGGGAGGTTAGGCGGCGGGTGAAAAAGAGGGTACCTAACCCTGATCCCCCAACCCAACCCTGAACGCAATCTACACCCTTCGCAGGAACCATAAATATGGTACCCATGTGGCCTTGACAGAGCCGGCGGCCCTTACCCGAAATGCAGGTGTAGCGGCGGGTGAAAAAGAGGGTACCTAACCCTGACCCCAACCCAACCCTGACCGTAGTCGACACCGTACGCCTGAACCCTAAAGATAGCACTCATGTGGCCTTGACAGAGCCGGCGGCCCTCACCCGACATGCAGTTGAGGCGGCGGGTGCAGAGGGTACCTAACCCTGACCCCTACCCAACCCTGAATGCAATGTACAACCTACGCCTGAACCCTAAAGATGGTAATGATGTGGCTAAAGAGAGACCGGGCGGCCGTTATCCACAAGGGAGGTAAGGCGGCGGGTGAAAAAGAGGGTACCTAACCCTGACCCCAACCCAACCCTGGGCGCAATCTACCCCCTGTACCTAAACCCTAAGGATAGTACTGATGTGGAATTGACAGAGCGTGCGGCCGTAACCCGAAAGGCAGGTTAGGCTGCGGATGAAAAAGAGGGTACCTAACCCTGACCCCAACCCGACCCCGAGCGCTATCTACCCTCTGTACCTAAACCCTAAGGATAGTACTGATGTGGCATTGACAGAGCGGGCGACCCTCACCCGAAATGCAGTTGAAGCGGCGGGTCCAGAGGGTACCTAACCCTGACCCCAACCCAACCCTGAATGCAAAGTACACCCTACGCCTGAACCCTAAAGATCGTAATGATGTGGCTAAAGAGAGACCGGGCGGCCGTTATCCACAAGGGAGGTCAGGCGGCGGGTGAAAAACAGGGTACCTAACCCTGACCCCAACCCGACCCCGAGCGCAATCTACCCCCTGTACCTAAACCCTAAGGATGGTACTGATGTGGAATTGACAGAGCGGGCGGCCGTTACCCGAAAGGCAGGTTAGGCGGCGGGTGAAGAGGGTACCTAACCCTGACCCCAACCCAACCCTGAATGCAATGTACACCCTACGCCTGAACCCTAAAGATGGTAATGATGTGGCTTAAGAGAGCGGGTGGCCCTTATCCACAAGGGAGGTGAGGCGGCGGGTGAAAAAGAGGGTACCTAACCCTGACCCCAACCCAACCCTGAGCGCAATCTACACCCTTCGCCGGAGCCCTAAATATGGTACCCATGTGGCCTTGACAGAGCGGGCGGCCCTTACCCACAATGCAGGTGTAGCGGCGGGTGAAAAAGAGGGTACCTAACCCTGACCCCAACCCGACACCGAGCGCAATTTACCTCCTGTACCTAAACCCTAAGGATAGTACTGATGTGGCATTGACAGAGCGGGCGGCCCTTACCATAAAGGCAGGTTAGGCTGCGGGCGAAAAAAGGGTACCTAACCCTGACCCCAACCCAACCCTGACCGTAGTCGACATCCTACGCCTGAACCCTAAAGATAGTACTCATGTGGCCTTGACAGAGCGGGCGGCCCTCACCCAAAATGCAGTTGAGGCGGCGGGTCCAGAGGGTACCTTACCCAGACCCCAACCCAACCCTGAATGCAATGTACACCCTACGCCTGAACCCTAAAGATGGTAATGATGTGGCTTAAGAGAGCGGGCGGCCCTTATCCACAAGGGAGGTGAGGCGGCGGGTGAAAAAGAGGGTACGTAACCCTGACCCCAACCCGACCCCGAGCGCAATCTACCCCCTGTACCTAAACCCTAAGGATAGCCCTGATATGGCATTGACAGAGCGGGCGGCCGTAACCCGAAAGGCAGGTTAGGCTGCGGGTAAAACAGAGGGTACCTAACCCTGACCCCAACCCAACCCTGACCGTAGTCGACATCCTACGCCTGAACCCTAAAGATAGTACTCATG
Source organism: Arenicola marina (assembly GCA_964019135.1). Taxonomy (NCBI): domain Eukaryota; kingdom Metazoa; phylum Annelida; class Polychaeta; family Arenicolidae; genus Arenicola; species Arenicola marina. The sequence goes on along the minus strand of OZ025254.1, from coordinate 27,110,249 downwards.
TGGCCTTGACAGAGCGGGCGGCCCTCACCCGAAATGCAGTTGAGGCGGCGGGTCCAGAGGGTACCTAACCCTGACCCCAACCCAACCCTGAATGCAATGTACACCCTACGCCTGAACCCTGAAGATAGTACTCATGTGGCCTGGACAGAGCGGGCGGCCCTCACCCCAAATGCAGTTGAGGCGGCGAGTCCAGACGGTACCTAACCCTGACCCCTACCCAAACCTGAATGCAATGTACACCCTACGCCTGAACCCTAAAGAAGGTAATGATGTGGCTTAAGAGAGCGGGCGGCCCTTATCCACATAGGAGGTGAGGCGGCGGGTGAAAAAGAGGGTACCTAACGCTGATCCCAACCCGACCCCGAGCGCAATCTACCCCCTGTACCTAAACCCTAAGGATAGTACTGATGTGGCATTGACAGAGCGGCCGGCCCTTACCTGAATGCAGGTTAGGCTGCGGTTGAAAAAGAAGGTACTTAACCCTGCCCCCAACCCAACCCTGAGAGCAATCTACACCCTTGGCCGGAACCCTAAAGATGGTACTCATGTGGCCTTGGCAGAGCGGGCCGCCCTTACCCGAAATGCAGGTGTAGTGGCGGGTGAAAAAGAGGGTACCTAACCCTGACCCCAACCCGACCCCGAGTGCAATCTACCCCCTGTGCCTAAACCCTAAGGATAGTACTGATGTGGAATTGACAGAGCGGGCGGCCGTTACCCTAAAGGCAGGTTAGGCTGCGGGTGAAAAAGAGGGTACCTAACCTTGACCCCAACCAAACCCTGACCGTAGTCTACACCCTACGCCTGAACCCTAAAGATAGTACTCATGTGGCCTTGACAGAGCGGGCGGCCCTCACCCCAAATGCAGTTGAGGCGGCGAGTCCAGACGGTACCTAACCCTGACCCCTACCCAAACCTGAATGCAATGTACACCCTACGCCTGTACCCTAAAGATGGTAATGATGTGGCTTAAGAGAGACCGGGCGGCCGTTATCCACAAGGGAGGTCAGGCGGCGGGTGAAAAAGAGGGTACCTAACCCTGACCCCAACCCGACCCCGAGCGCAATCTACCCCCTGTACCTAAACCCTAAGGATAGTACTGATGTGGAATTGACAGAGCGGGCGGCCGTAACCCGAAAGGCAGGTTAGGCTGCGGGTGAAAAAGAGGGTACCTAACCCTGACCCCAACACGACCCCGAGCGCAATCTACGCTCTGTACCTAAACCCTAAGGATAGTACTGATGTGGCATTGACAGAGCGGGCGGCCGTTACGCGAAAGGCAGGTTAGGCGACGGTGAAGAGGGTACCTAACCCTGACCCCAACCCAACCCTGAATGCAATGTAAACCCTACGCCGGAACCCTAAAGATGGTAATGATGTGGCTTAAGAGAGCGGGCGGCCCTTATCCACAATTGAGGTGAGGCGGCGGCTGAAAAAGAGGGTACCTAACCCTGACCCCAACCCAACCCTGAGCGCAATCAACACCCTTCGCCGGAACCCTAAATATGGTATTCATGTGGCCTTGACAGAGCGGGCGGCCCTTACCCGAAATGCAGGTGTAGCGGCGGGTGAAAAAGAGGGTACCTAACTCTGACCCCAACCCGACCCCGAGGGCAATCTACCCCCTGTACCTAAACCCTAAGGATAGTACTGATGTGGCATTGACAGAGCGGGCGGCCCTTACCCGAAATGCAGTTGAGGCGGCGGGTCCAGAGGGTACGTAACCCTGACCCCAACCCAATCCTGAAGGCAATGTAAACCCTACGCCGGAACCCTAAAGATGGTAATGATGTGGCTTAAGAGAGCGGGCGGCCCTTATCCACATAGGAGGTGAGGCGGCGGGTGAAAAAGAGGGTACCTAACGCTGATCCCAACCCGACCCCGAGCGCAATCTACCCCCTGTACCTAAACCCTAAGGATAGTACTGATGTGGCATTGACAGAGCGGCCGGCCCTTACCTGAATGCAGGTTAGGCTGCGGTTGAAAAAGAAGGTACTTAACCCTGCCCCCAACCCAACCCTGAGAGCAATCTACACCCTTGGCCGGAACCCTAAAGATGGTACTCATGTGGCCTTGGCAGAGCGGGCGGCCCTTACCCGAAATGCAGGTGTAGTGGCGGGTGAAAAAGAGGGTACCTAACCCTGACCCCAACCCGACCCCGAGTGCAATCTACCCCCTGTGCCTAAACCCTAAGGATAGTACTGATGTGGCATTGACAGAGCGGGCGACCGTTACCCTAAAGGCAGGTTAGGCTGCGGGTGAAAAAGAGGGTACCTAACCTTGACCCCAACCAAACCCTGACCGTAGTCTACACCCTACGCCTGAACCCTAAAGATAGTACTCATGTGGCCTTGACAGAGCGGGCGGCCCTCGCCCGAAATGCAGTTGAGGCGGCGGGTCCAGAGGGTACCCAACCCTGACCCCAACCCAACCCTGAATGCACTGTACACCCTACGCCTGAACCCTAAAGATGGTAATGATGTGGCTTAAGAGAGCGGGCGGCCCTTATCCACATAGGAGGTGAGGCGGCGGGTAAAAGGGTCAGGGTACCTGACCCTGACCCCAACACGGCCCCGAGCGCAATCTACCCCCTGTACCTAAACCCTCAGGATGGTACTGATGTGGAATTGACAGAGCGGGCGGCCGTAACCCGAAAGGCAGGTTAGGCTGCGGGTGAAAAAGAGGGTACCTAACCCTGACCCCAACCCGACCCCGAGCGGAATCTACCCTCTGTACCTAAACCCTAAGGATAGTACTGATGTGGCATTGACAGAGCGGGCGGCCGTTACGCGAAAGGCAGGTTAGACGGCGGGTGAAGAGGGCACCTAACCCTGACCCCAACCAAACCCTGTATGCAATGTAAACCCTACGCCTGAACCCTAAAGATGGTAATGATGTGGCTTAAGAGAGCGGATGGCCCTTATCCACAAGGGAGGTGAGGCGGCGGGTGAAAAAGAGGGTACCTAACCCTGATCCCCCAACCTAACCCTGAGCGCAATCTACACCCTTCGCAGGAACCCTAAATATGGTACCCATGTGGCCTTCACAGAGCGGGCGGCCCTTACCCGAAATGCAGGTGTAGCGGCGGGTGAAAAAGACCCTGACCCCAACCAAACCCTGACCGTAGTCTACACCCTACGCCTGAACCCTAAAGATATTACTCATGTGGCCTTGACAGAGCGGGCGGCCCTCGCCCGAAATGCAGTTGAGGCGGCGGGTGCAGAGGGTACCTAACCCTGATCCCAACCCAACCCTGAATGCAAAGTACACCCTACGCCTGAACCCTAAAGATGGTAATGATGTGGCTAAAGAGAGACCGGGCGGCCGTTATCCACAAGGGAGGTGAGGCGGCGGGTGAAAAAGAGGGTACCTAACCCTGACCCCGCCCGACCCCGAGCGCAATCTACCCCCTGTACCTAAACCCTAAGGATAGTACTGATGTGGAATTGACAGAGCGGGCGGCCGTAACCCGAAAGGCAGGTTAGGCTGCGGGTGAAAAAGATGGTACCTAACCCTGACCCCAACCCGACCCCGAGCGCAATGATGGTAGTGATGCGGCCTGGACAGAGCGGGCGGCCATTGCCCGAAAGGCAGGTGATAATGAGAGATCGGAATGGCGCACGAGATACTAACTGATGCGTGCAACTGATTAAAGTCGAGCGCACGAAATACAAAGTTGTGCGCGCATAAAAGTTATGGGTGCACGGGCTCAACGATCTCGGTCGGTGGACAGCTAAGACGGAACTGCCCGTTTATTTAGTTTCGGTCTACATTTCTAGTTCCTACATCTCTGCCGTGCACATTTTTATAGCAACCCACTGAATCATCCCACCACCCCAGCTTCAACGACCCCTCCCCCGCCCCGCCCCCACAACAGTATGCCTACACTGACACCGCGGTCACTGGCACCGTTCGCGACAGCGAACCTCCCTGTAATGTTGTTATGATAAGATTAGCGAGCCGCGCTGTGTTGACATCCCCGATTAGCCAAGTGACGAGTCGCCGGCGACACATCATGGATGTCGACCAGCTGTTTGTAATAGTTAATAGCTCTCGTAGGGTCCGATGTTGAAGTTTAGCAATTTGGAAGTCGATATCTTAAGGCATTCGAAAGATAATGCGCCGCGGGACAAAGAGACAGAGAGACAGACACACAGACGGACTAACCGAACACACCGACATAAGACGAAAATTCAAAATTTTCGTCTTAAAAACGGAACACACCGACAGGAGACGAAAATTCAAAATTTGCGTCTTAAAGAATCCCGTACTATCTCACGTCAACTTCGCATCAGTAGGAAGAGAACGAGCTCGCGGGGAACCTTGCCTGTAATACGCTGCTCTTGACATCAGTCAATTGAGATATATAACAACTAGGCGTCCGGTCAGTTATTGTGCGTATGTTTGTTGATTACAAATGAAAGTTATAATTTCAACATGTATGATAATAAGAATTGTTTATGTACGGCGGCTTTTAACGTCACGCGTCTGGTCAGTTATTTCGCGCATGTTTGGTGCTTACAAATGAAAGTTATAATTTCAACATGTATGACAATTAGAATTGTTTATTTACGTCGCCTTTTGAGTACAGATGAAAGTTATAATGTCAACATGTACGATAATTACAATTATTTATGCACGTCGGCTTTTAACGTCACGCTTCCGGTATTATATTGGTACTGATTGCATGTAGACATGTTGTTATTGTAACTGAGATACATATACGCCTATAGGCATTTTTTTCAGCGTCCTGTAGCCGCAATTTGCGCATTCGGTACTGGATGTGTATATGCAAATGCTAAATGGTGGCGCCCTCTACCTATCATGCCGGGCCAGGCCGCCCCTCCCCCCCTCCGCCCCCCCGCAGTTCCTCGGACAGAGAGGCTTTGTTTATCTACAGCAAACGCGGGCCCACGATCGCCCCTCCCCATCCCCCCGTGGACAGAGAGAAACTTCAATCCACAGAGCACTAGTGTCAAGCAAGGCCCTCCCCTTCTATTTTGAACAGCGAGGGGTTTATCAAGAGCGAACTGCCCCAAAGCACCGTCCCCCCTCCCCCCACCGGCTACCATGGACAGAGGGGGATTTCAAACTGCAGCACACTCGGACCGAGCACCGCCCCTCCCTCCTCCTTCTACGCACATATGACTGGGGTGTGCCGCGCGCGGTGGGGGATTAGGAGAGGGTGGGGTGGACGGGGTGGGCGACGTAGGGGTCTGCTTGGAGAGGAGGGGCTGAAGGGGGTGGGCTACAGTGTTTGCAGGGCATCCCCGGGGGGTGTGGGGTGCTGCGTTGTGGGTCCGAGCTGTGCCGAATGGCTCCGAGAGGTACCGAATGCGTGAGGCTCCGAAAAAGCCAATCGCGCAGTATAATGATATTAACAGATAAATCTAGCACCAAACACTGCGAAATAAAGCGTGATCACACGCCGGGCTGTGGTTTCTTTATTAATTCACATATTATATCACATGAGGTGTCATACGAAAGGTCTACATCCCGACAAGACAGGTAGATCTTTTAAAATATAAGGAGACATCATTTACATGGCAAAATTAGTTGGCGAAGTGGGTCCCTGTCGGGCACTGGCCTGAAATATACGGCCCCAAGCCCACGCCGTGACGCTCAGCTAAGGCTTGTGGACCCAATGTCCACAACGGGCTCCGGGCTGTGGTTTCTTTATAAATTCACATATTATATCACATGAGGTGTCATACGAAAGGTCTACATCCCGACAAGACAGGTAGATCTTTTAAAATATAAGGAGACATCACTTACATGGCAAAATTAGTTGGCGAAGTGGGTCCCTGTCGGGCACTGGCCTGAAATATACGGCCCCAAGCCCACGACGTGACGCTCAGCTAAGGCTTGTGGACCCAATGTCCACAACGGGCTCCGGGCTGTGGTTTCTTTATTAATTCCCATATTATATCACATGAGGTGTCATACGAAAGGTCTACATCCCGACAAGACAGGTAGATCTTTTAAAATATAAGGAGACATCATTTACATGGCAAAATTAGTTGGCGAAGTGGGCCCTGTCGGGCACTGGCCTGAAATATACGGCCCCAAGCCCACGCCGTAACGCTCAGCTAAGGCTTGTGGACCCAATGTCCACAACGGGCTCCGGGCTGTCGTTTCTTTATTAATTCCCATATTATATCACATGAGGTGTCATACGAAAGGTCTACATCCCGACAAGACAGGTAAATTTTTTAAAATATAAGGAGACATCATTTACATGGCAAAATTAGTTGGCGAAGTGGGTCCCTGTCGGGCACTGGCCTGAAATATACGGCCCCAAGCCCACGCCGTGACGCTCAGCTAAGGCTTGTGGACCCAATGTCCACAACGGGCTCCGGGCTGTGGTTTCTTTATTAATTCACATGTTATATCACATGAGGTGTCATACGAAAGGTCTACATCCCGACAAGACAGGTAGATCTTTTAAAATATAAGGAGACATCATTTACATGGCAAAATTAGTTGGCGAAGTGGGTCCCTGTCGGGCACTGGCCTGAAATATACGGCCCCAAGCCCACGCCGTGACGCTCAGCTAAGGCTTGTGGACCCAATGTCCACAACGGGCTCCGGGCTGTGTTTTCTTTATTAATTCACATATTATATCACATGAGGTGTCATACGAAAGGTCTACATCCCGACAAGACAGGTAGATCTTTTAAAATATAAGGAGACATCATTTACATGGCAAAATTAGTTGGCGAAGTGGGTCTCTGTCGGGCACTGGCCTGAAATATACGGCCCCAAGCCCACGCCGTGACGCTCAGCTAAGGCTTGTGGACCCAATGTCCACAACGGGCTCCGGGCTGTGGTTTCTTTATTAATTCACATATTATATCACATGAGGTGTCATACGAAAGGTCTACATCCCGACAAGACAGGTAGATCTTTTAAAATATAAGGAGACATCATTTACATGGCAAAATTAGTTGACGAAGTGGGTCCCTGTCGGGCACTGGCCTGAAATATACGGCCCCAAGCCCACGCCGTAACGCTCAGCTAAGGCTTGTGGACCCAATGTCCACAACGGGCTCCGGGCTGTGGTTTCTTTATTAATTCACATATTATATCACATGAGGTGTCATACGAAAGGTCTACATCCCGACAAGACAGGTAGATTTTTTAAAATATAAGGAGACATCATTTACATGGCAAAATTAGTTGGCGAAGTGGGTCCCTGTCGGGCACTGGCCTGAAATATACGGCCCCAAGCCCACGCCGTAACGCTCAGCTAAGGCTTGTGGACCCAATGTCCACAACGGGCTCCGGGCTGTGGTTTCTTTATTAATTCACATGTTATATCACATGAGGTGTCATACGAAAGGCCTACATCCCGACAAGACAGGTAGATTTTTTAAAATATAAGGAGACATCATTTACATGGCAAAATTAGTTGGCGAAGTGGGTCCCTGTCGGGCACTGGCCTGAAATATACGGCCCCAAGCCCACGCCGTGACGCTCAGCTAAGGCTTGTGGACCCAATGTCCACAACGGGCTCCGGGCTGTGGTTTCTTTATTAATTCACATGTTATATCCCGTGAGGTGTCATACGAAAGGTCTACATCCCGACAAGACAGGTAGATCTTTTAAAATATAAGGAGACATCATTTACATGGCAAAATTAGTTGACGAAGTGGGTCCCTGTCGGGCACTGGCCTGAAATATACGGCCCTAAGCCCACGCCGTGACGCTCAGCTAAGGCTTGTGGACCCAATGTCCACAACGGGCTCCGGGCTGTGGTTTCTTTATTAATTCCCATATTGTATGAAAGGAGGTATCACGCGAAAGATCTACGTCTCGACAAGACATGTACATCTTTAAAAATGAAATGAAACCTCATTCACATGGTCTAGTAAGTTGGCGAACAGGGTCCCGGTCCAGGCACTGGCTTTCAATATAAGATCCCAAGCCCACAGCGTGACGTTCAGCCTAGCCTTGTGGACTGAATGTCCAATGTCCACAGCGGGCTCCGGGCTGTGATTTCTTTATTATTTCACATATTATATCAAATGAGGTGTCAGATGAAAAGTCTTCCCAGATTGCGAAAAATCAATTCCTTTATTCCCATACCACGGTGAATTAAATGAAAAACTGCCGGCATACTATGTAAAAGGTGGATACATGATATAAATTGGCGATTTTCCAATTTACGGCTATTTATCCTTGAGAATCTCAGTTCACGATTAATGAAAATCCATGATGATCGGATAATATCTCATTCCCGGTTCACGAACTATTATTTTCTGCATTTCCAGTTCACGGTGAAATGAAAAGCGCATTTCCGAGGAACGGAAATACCCCTTGCCCGACCCCTACACCCCCCCCCCCCCCCACCTTCCTAGTTAAGTTGGTGACAAGCGCACGCCCAGCAGGCGTCCCGTCACATTGCACCGATAGTTTGGTATCAACAAGGATAGTTTTACACGATCCTTGGTATCTACTGGATATCTCGGGGCGAGCACGGCAGATTCCCGCCCGGGAATTCCTGCGCCAAGTCGTGGCCGCCAATTTCAGCGTTCACCAGCAGTTGTGCAGTTGCGCGACGTATCGCGGTCAAAGGTGACAGTATCTTTGCTCTGGGCCTTTGCTCGGCATGCCTCCCCTATGTTGGGTCCCCCTCACAAGCGGTTAGCGCACGCACCGCCCCTTCCCATGCTCCGGGAGCACCCTGGTCTGAGATGGAGCTATCTATCCATGGCTTAATGTCACAAGTTTGTCGCACTGCACCCCGGTATTCATTCCCTTGGCTACTTTCGTAACAAGGATCCCTGCAGGAAATTGGGCGCGCGATTCAAATATTGGCCTTGAAATCGCGCCTGGCATTCAACGAAAAACCGGGTGGCCGCAGGTTGGTATCTGGGATGGGGAGAGGGCGGGATACTCCGGGTTCGTCTCGCGCCCCGCATGCCGATGAAACTAAAGAAGATAAAGCTGTCACAAATGGTGTAAAATAGTACGACACCATCGGGGTGACGGGGAGGAGGTGGAGAGCGATGAGAAAAGCCCACAAAGCTGGCTGTATGCCTATGTATGCATCATTGCTTTGTGTTATCCCCACCCGCCACTACTAAACAATTTTGATAAGCAACCAACTAATACCCACTTACACTTCTACTAATGTATATCCACAATAATTAGCACCCCAGGACAGTGAAGAGTGAGCGGGAGGTATGGGGTGATATAGCCTACATTGTAAATGTAATCGAATGCGATGCGATTAATTACTTGGAAATTTCATAATTACGATTACGATTACAGGCAAATAGAAGTAATCGATTCATTACGAATATCTTAATAGATTGCAATTACATAGGCCGCCTACTATTATTTTGAAAGTAGTCACAATTACAATCATGATTATATTATTATACGGATAATCTAAATAAATAAATTTGATTTTAATCAATAATTTCAGAAGCCGGGCGATTTATAACCGGCCTTGTTTGGGGGTTAGACAGTTAACAGATCATAACGCAGCTGCTTTTGCCAGCAGTTTCCGTTTATTCTTTCATCAACACATGGGGCATGCGATGTTGGCCATGGTCGGTGAATGAGTCCTATCCCAGTGTCCAGACTCCAGCAGACACGGGCTGTGGCGCGGATAAGTCTGCAAGTTGTGTCTCTCCATCTGTGTGTGTCTCAGTGTGTCTCAAGCCACCCGCCCTGTTTATATGCTGGGCGCCGGTCATCCGGAGCTAGACGAGCATATGTGATATCTCGGCCCAGGCCCGGTGGATAAAAGACACCAAGCGCCTCGGGCCAAATGGGAATTTCCCTTTGGCCTAACGTGTAAGGTGTTCGCTCGGGATGCGAAGGGTCGCCGGTTCAAAACCCGCCTAGAACTTTCTAGGGTAGAACCGGCGTCCATTCGGGCCTGGGACCAGAACTACTACACATAGACCCATTTCTATCGTGGGCAGTTCACCCAGCCAGCCGTCATACATAAAATATAGTATTCAAAACTACAAGCACGCATTTCACTGCCCACTAGGTTGTGGCAGGCATGTTTAAACCTGACAGCACCGCCTTACTGGCCTCACAATGCATATAGAAGGCAGCTAATGAATGAAACCTTATTTATTCGGGTTATAATTTCTTTGTATTTTCACCCTGTGATACATTTAAATATCAGCTGTCTGTATGAAGCTTAGCCTGGAGAGCGGCGGATTTCTCATCGCGGGGTTGTGCATTACCCCCGATTGTTTTTTTTTTACATTTACTGATGGCTGAAACTGCGTCTTCCCCATATTATGGATTATTAGTATAGATTAGTTCAGGCGACCCCTGGCGACCCCGCCAGTTTGCTGGTTTACATATTGTTTAAATAGTTTAACATAAAATACACAAATATCCTTATAATACAAATTAATACGCTGCATTTAGCATTATCGTCATGTCAGAGAGGGCTGAGTGGTGGGCAATAGTCACTTATGGCCTCTATGTTAAATGATTGGTAATAAAGAAAGAGGCAATGCTACATGACTGTATGGATATACCATACGTTGCCGCACCCTGCTCTTGAACCAGGTAGAGTTTATTTTATAACTATCTAAACATAATTTGCATATTTGATCACGACCGCGGAATTCTCTTCACAAAATGAGTACCGTGGAGAAGACACAGTCTTCAGCCTGAAGAAGGGTTGCAGCCATCAGTAAATTGCCCTCAGGAATTGAACGCATAACCTTACGATCAGAAATCGGCTTTTACCCAGGCTTCATACAAACTGCTGGTACTGGAATCGCTTGCTTCTGAACTCATGCTACCGTTCTCGCCAAATTCGTCCAATATTAACTTGTTGTTGAAATAGTTACTTTAAGGTTTAAACCATGGGAAGTATGATTAGCATCCGTCCGTCTGCGAAAGATGATGGATTTGCAGCTTTGTTTGGTTTAAGTGATACGATTTGCGCCGCGGTATTTGCGCTTATGACTAAATAAGCCTCGCCTATCTGTCACGTTCGTCTAGGGGTAATTGATAACGTATAAATAAAACAATGGGCAAAATGAGGGCGAAAGATTGTATTTACATAATACAATAAAATTCTTCTTTCTTTCCCCCTCTTTCTTTCTCGTTCACATCATACATGGCAGCTAGTATTCTTTCGTACAAGTCCGCTTCTCTCAGCATTCACAGCTATAATTAAACAAACAATATAAACAAGTCATAATTATTGGTCAAGGTATACACACATACATTGGTGGCAATACATGTTTGAACTTATAATGGCACACAGCCTCACAATATCATGGCACACAGCCTCACAATATCATGACACACAGCCTCACAATATCATGGCACACAGCCTCACAATATCGTGGCACAGAGCCTCACAATATCATGGCACACAGCTACTGCCACTCCCATCTCTACTGCAATTAACCAGACACTAAAATTAACTCGTACACAGTCACGCAATTAGACCGTCCCAGATGCTGACATCTAGAACGCTCACACAACTTGGCCAACTTTGGCACTCCTTCACACAGATGAAACTGACATAGACATCGATAACTCAAAACCATAACTCGAAAAAGTCAGGGCTCGTCCGGGATATATCTAAAATGTGTAGCTGATTGTATAACTCCTTCCTTGCGCATATGTATTGCGGTTGGCTTATTTTTCCCGTATGATTATACTAAGCCAATAATTTACGTCAAACGTGTCAATTGTACCACCATGGTAGATTTATGTTTAAACTTGTGCTCAGATGTTTCAGCTGCTTATCACTTGGAGTGTCAATACTTTATATACGGAACCACACGTGGAGTGTCCTTGTCATGTTGTCAGATTGGAGGCGTGTTGTGGAATATCAAGCAGTGGACTGAAGCAGGTGGTCTTTATATCTCTTGTTGGGTGAGTGAAATCTACATATTGTCTTTGACTGAGATCGATAATCCAGTTTATTCACTCAAACGACACCCCGACACCAGTTCACGTGATAATGGCAATTATTCATTCATAGATTCTTGTTTGTCAAGTTGTCGTGGAAATGGATAACGTAGAGTTGAAAGAGTTAATGGGGCTTGGCAATGACTCAGGTTATGCCGATGAAGAGGTAAAAGACTTCGTGGAAAATGAAAAGAAAGAAAGGTTGGAAACTCGTAGATGGGACTTGGAGATAGAACGAGATGAGAGGCGTATGAAACGGGAGTTTGAAGTAACTAAACTCGAAAAAGAGACTGAATTAGAAAAGGTTAAGAAGGACGCCAAAACAGAAAGTATTTGTAAAGATAGTACAACTCATCACATGTTCCGGTCCCTAAGTTACCAACATTTCAAGACGGTAAAGACAATATTGACGCATATTGGAATCGATTTGAAAGGTTTGCTAATTCTCAGGAATGGCATACGGACGACTGGGCAACTGCTCTTAGTGCACTACTTACTGGACGGGCTTTGGAAACCTACTTCAGGATGTCAATAGAAGACGCCAGTGATTATGATAAAGTTAAAAGCGCTTTACTACACAGATATCTGTTGACCAAAGACGGGTACAGAACAAAAGAAAGAAGAAAGTTTTTTTACACTAATGTTGAACCAGGACTGACACCGAGTGAACAGATGGCTCGACTCCGCAGTAATTCGACCAGGTGGGTTGAGTTATCAGATATTAAGATGACGTACCATGAACTGAGTGATCTCTTCATTAGAGAACAATTTCTTCGATGTTGCAGTCTTGATTTGCGCACATACATGCGTGAGAAAGAACGTCATTCTAGTGACTCTGTCGAAGAATATGCTGAGCGCTACTTGCATATTCACGGTTGTACATTAGAAGGGCCCCTAAGGGGGGGTGGCCATGTCGCGTGTCGATTTTAAGAAAAGGTCCATGTCGCGTGTCGATTTTAAGAAAAGGTCCATGTCGCGTGTCGATTTTAAGAAAAGTTCCATGTCGCCGTGTCGCTAAGTCTTATGTCGCATGTCGATTCTAAGACAACCCCAATGTCGCGTTGTCGATTTTAAAAATCGCCGTGTCGCCGTGTCGAAAAAGCCCCTCTGGGGCCCTATTAGACGGTAAGAAAACGCGCGTGGTGACCCGTGACAGAGACATGCAGAATAACGGGACAGACAAACGTTGTTATAAGTGCAAGCGAATCGGACATGTTGCAGACCGATGTCGCAGTAATGTAACTACATATGAAGATCGGAAACAGACAAATAACTCTGCTCCCTCCCCTATTGATAGACGACGATGTTTCCTTTGTGACAAAACAGGTCATATAGCAAGATAATGTCGCAACTCCAAAACTCCAGATGTTAAACAAAGAGCGGGTGCAATGATGTTGACAAATACCGTAGACACTAGTGGTGCTGGCTTGTCGATGTCAGATAATGCCCTTGAGAATGCTAACGTAGAAACCGCTGGTTGTTGCGTAATGAGAGTATCTGAGTTGAAAAGTAGCTAATGGCAAATATCTCCCAATTGTAAGTGGAGATTGATCAGAACCAAGCGCTGATTCCATGGGAATGCCTGTTAGAAAGGGTCTGATTGGTGGCACTTTAGTAAATACCTTGCGTGACACAGGATGTAGCGGAGTTGCTGTACGCTCCAGCTTAGTGAAACCAGAGCAGCTTACGGGCAAGAATCACATGGGTTTACTAATTGACGGCACTATGCGAAAATACCCAGTTGCTAAGGTTCAAGTAAATACCCCATTCTACTCTGGAGAAGATGAAGCTTTGTGCACGCAGAACCCAATCTATGATCTAATTATTGGAAATATTGATGGTGCAAAATCAAAATCCAGCAAAAATTGCTAATACCATTGTAACTAGGAGTCAGACAAAACGACAATGTGACGTACCGCAACCATTACGTGTTCCTGACGGTGTAGGCGACAACGTCACTGTTGAATCTCTGATTGATGTCCTCTGAAGTCTCTTTCTAAATTGTGGTTAATGGCTCACGCCGACGATCCACCCAAAATTAACAACTCGAATATTTCTGCCTTTAAAATTCGGAAGGGACTTCTTTACAAGGTCATTGAACCGCTGATACCAGGTCGCGACGCGATATTACAGTTGGTAGTTCCCAGTTCGTATCGTCCTCAGGTTCTCGCTTTGGCTCATGAATCACTCATTGGTGGTCATTTAGGCATCAGGAAGACCAGTGATAAGATATTAACTCAATTCTATTGGCCAAATGTACATGGTGACGTCACGCGATTCTGTCGATCCTGCGACATTTGTCAATGCACTATTCCCAAAAGCAAATCTTGTAAAGCTTCTCTGGTTCAACTTCCATTGATTGACAGATCATTCAAACGTGGTGCTGTCGACTTTGTTGGTCCTATTCAACCTTCATCTGACAGAGGTCACCGATATATCTTGACTGTTATAGATTATGCCACCAGGTACCCTGAAGCTGTTCTCTTGAACAAAATTGATACGGAGACTGTTGCCGAAGCACTTTTGAGTATATACAGCAGAGTTGGTTTTCCTGACGAAGTGCTCAGTGACTTAGGTTCTCAGTTTACATCAGACTTGATGAGAGAAATTTGCAGATTAGTCTCTATCAAACAGCTTACTACAACTTCTTACCATCCCATTTGTAATGGATTGATTGAAAGATTTAACGGTACCATGAAGCAGATTTTAAAGCGTCTTTGTAACGAAAAACCCAAGGATTGGGACAGATAATTGCCAGCAGTTTTGTTAAGACGAAAATCTACGATTTTCGTCTTATGTCGGTGTGTTCGGTTTGTTAAGACGAAAATGTTCCATTTTCGTCTTATGTCGGTGTGTTCGGTTAGTCTGTCTGTCTGTCTGTTTGTCTGTCGGAGCATTATCTCTCGAGTGCCTAAAGATATCGTTCTCTTCTTTTATCAAAAGATTCCGACAGTCCATCGACAGGTCAAGTTCGTAGATGGGCAATATAACTCAAAGGTAAACGTCACGATGACGTCATACGTCCAAAACACATTTTCCGCTCTAGCTCTCTTAATATTGCAGCTAGAGAGCCGCAATTAGTGTCAAAATACTGAGCTCCTCAAAGTCTTTCGCGTTACTGACATAAAATTTGACGTAGGACGAAAAGTTTTCGCGCTACGGGCACTTAAAAATTTGATTTTTTTTTTTTTTTTTTTTTTATAAAGTTTGAGATATCGACTCCTCGTTCTGCACAGACAATGCCACGGCCGACCGTCAGGCCAACTTAGTAGATGGGCCATGTAGGTCAAAGGTCAAGGTCACAGGAATTTTTCGAAATTCGCTTAACCATTGATAGATAGGACCAAAAATCGGCAAAATCGCTATAGCGTTCCGAGTGTTTGCTTAATGACGGTCAAAATTAATTCACCTATTGGGCTCGTAAGTACCTTGTATATGGTGTTTCAATTTTGAAAATCGTCCGAATAGTTCTTCTGCAAAAAAATCCCAAAATTTAACATGGGATCCTACGGCAGCATTTTGGCCGGAAAATGGTCTCAATTTCTCCGTGAAGGTTACAAGTGAGACAAACGCCACCTGGCCTTTTACATGACATCAGTAATTGGGCACGAATAACTATATTGCTCAAGGTCATGCTTCCAAAGTCAAGGTCACAGTAAGGTCAAGGTCACGAAACAGATTTTCCCGCGTAAACTCCGTTAATATCGGGTCTAGAGATTCGCTGTTTGTTTGAGAGTATTCGTCAGGGAGAGGCGGTGACGCAATACTCGCTCAGATTTTCCGGATACTGAACGATTTTCGAGTAATCGGCCAATCAATATTCAGCGTACGTGTCAAGTGGCGTTTTGAACTTTGCGAGGCCACAACTCGGTCAATATTTGAGCTAGGGAACCGAGATTTGGCATGAACGGAGAGAAGTCAGACACACTGTCAAAATACTCAGCTCCTCAAAATCTGGACGTAGATTTGACGTAGGATAACAGTTTTCGCGCCACAGCCTCTTGAAAATTGAAAATTTTGGATTTTTTTTTTTTTTTATAAAGTTTGAGATATCGACTCCGCCTTCTGCACAGACAATGCCACGGCCCACCGTCAGGCTAAATTTGTAGATGGGCAATGTAGGTCAAAGGTCAAGGTCACAGGACTTTTTCAAACTTCTCTTAACCATTGAAAGATAGGACCAAAAAACGGAATCGCAGTTTCCATTTAATCACGCTGCAAGTTATTTCTCGTATTGAGCCCATTAGTGCCTTCTATATGGTCTTTCATTTATACAAATCGCCCAAATAGTTTTCCCGCTAAAAATTCCCAAAGTTTAACATGGGACCCTACGGGAGCATTTTGGCGGGAACATGGCCTCCCCAATTTATCCATGAAGGGGACATGTCAGACAACCGACACCTTGCGTTAGACATGACATTAGTATTTGGGCCAAAGCACTATATTGATCAAGGTCACGCTTCCAAGGTCAAGGTCACAACAAGGTCAAGGTCACGAATCATGTTTTTCTTCGTAGCTCCGTTAATATTGGATTTTACCTCACATTTATAGCTTTCGAGCTATTGGATGGTTAAATTTGACCCGAATAAAAATGAAGAAAAATGGCTGTGCCTACATAAATGCAGATAGACTTCCTGTATGTCGTGGAATAGGTACCAATATTACTGACATCATGTGTGCCAAATACCATTCAAATCAGACCAGTGCTTTGCACGCAAAAGAACAAAGACATTTAACATGGCCGATCCCATTATAAAGCTTCGATACGCCAAATGACTCACGGCGCGCGGACATTTCGGCCTATACTCTGTCAGCAATGCATGTACATAGTCGGCACTCGCTATATATATTCCAATTGCACTTATCCCCAGATTTTCGTCGATTTTCTACGCTTGACGTTCTCGTTTGCTTATCGTGAAGCTACTCAGGAAAGCCTAGGATTTTCCCCATTTGAAATGTTGTATGACTGAACTGTGCGTGGCCCTATGCAGATATTAAAACAACTGTGGACTAAAGATGTTGAATGTGACGATGTGAAAACTACTTATTAGTATGTCCTAGATCTGAAAACTCGACTTGAAGATACATGTAAACTAGCTCATCGCGAGTTGACTGAAGCCAGAGTGCGACAAAAACGACAATACGATCGTGGAGCAAAGAAAAAACCCTTCAAAATAGGTGATCATGTTTTAGTATTGCTGCCAACTTCAAACAATAAGTTGTTACTTCAGTGGAAAGGACCATATTTGGTAGAGCGATGTGTAGCTCTGAATGACCTTCAAATCAGAATCAAGGATAAAACGAAGACGTTTCATGCGAATATGTTGAGACTGTATAACAAACCATCTGATGTAACTACAACAGAGTTTGCTGCTACCGCGATAATTGAATGTGGTGAAGATGTTGAAGATGATAATCTCGTAGACTTACCGGATGTAAAAGGAAAATAGACTTATAGAGATGTGGTAATAAATCCTGATTTGACTGATAAACAAAGAAAAGAGATAGAAAACATAGTTCATGAATTTAGACACATATACAATGATTTACCCGGTACTACTCATCTTGTGGAACACAAAGTGTCTCTGACTTCTGATGAACCAGTGAAGTCGAAACCTTACCCGTTACCTTATTCAATACGTGAAACGATTAAGAGTGAAATTGATGACATGTTAAAGCTTGATGTTATCGAGAAATGTAACTCTCCCTATTCATCAAATATTGTTATGGTCAAAAAGAAACATGGATACAACAGGATGTGCATTGACTTTCGGAAACTCAATCGGATTATTGTGTTTGATACAGAACCTATACCTTTAGCTGAAGATATCTTTGCCAAATTACATGCAGATGTATACTTCACCAAGATTGATTTCAGTAAAGGATACTGGCAGATTCCTATGGAAGAAGGTTCGAAGCAAATGACAGCTTTTGTTACATCAGATGGTTTGTATCAGTTTTGTAAGATGTCATTTGGAATGATCAATGCAACTGCATCCTTTAACAGATTAGTGAGGAAATTGTCAAATGGTTTAAATCATGCTATTTGATTGACAGTTACATAGATGATGTGCTAGAACATACCCACAATTGGGAAGAACACGTTGTTGTGCTACGTACACTTTTTGAGCGTATCAGTAAAGCCAATTTGACCATAAGACCAACCAAGTGTTTCATTGGGTTCAACGATTTGAGCTTTGTTGGCCACAGAGTATCAGACAATCAGATGCAGCCTCATCCAGGTAAAGTGGTTGAGATATTAGAAGCCCCTCGCCCTGTAGCGAAGCGACAAGTAACTTAAGGTCGTTCTTATCGGATATTTTCGGAAATTTGTTCCTAATTTTGCAGCAATTGCAGTCCCTTTGACGGACTTGACACGAAAAGGTCAGCCAAATCGGGTGAAATGGGAACAGGCTCATGACAAATCGTTTCTTACTTTGAAAATGATGTTGACGAAACAACCGGTGTTACGTATGCCGGATTTTTCTAAGACTTTCTGGTTACAGACAGATGCGTCAGATAGTGGCATTGGTGCCGCCCTTTTGCAGAGCTACCCAGATGGAAAGTTTCCCATAGCTTATGCCAGTAAGAGGAATGGAATGTTGGTGTTTTAGGCCACTTTTGTGCACATACAGGCTAAATTGGGCCAAGGAACCTCCCGAGACGATGAAGGATGAAGGAATGAAACATGCCCCAGATTAGGTGCCCGAGCCCGGATTCGAACCCAGGACCTATTGATCTGCGGTCTAGTGCGCTAACCACTACATGCCAGTAAGAAACTCATTGCCCGAAAAAAAAATTATTCAGTCATAGAACGCGAATGTTTGGCCTTAGTTTGGGCCATTAAACGTTTTCAAACTTACCTATATGGAAAGGAGTTCGTCTTAGAAACTGATCATCAACCCTTAGTGTACATTGACAAATGCAAAGTCTCTAATAGTCGTATTATGAGATGGCCGATGTTTCTCCAGAACTACAAAGATCAGATTCGTGCCATTAAGGGCAAAGACAATGTTATCGCTGATTATCTTAGTCGTATGCAGGAATAGATGTGTCTTGTGTGCGTAATATCTTTACATAGTTTTGGAAACCCGTTGTTGGTAAAATATGCCGTGATATTTTCTTAAGAGGGGAGTATTGTCACGGATTCATGGTTTTTCGAGTTATGGTTTTGAGTTATCGATGTCTATGTCAGTTTCATCTGTGTGAAGGAGTGCCAAAGTTGGCCAAGTAATCAAGTTGTGTCAGCGTTCTAGATGTCAGCATCTGGGAAGGTCTAATTGCGTGACTGTGTACGAGTTAATTTTAGTGTCCTTGGTTAATTGCAGTAGAGATGGGAGTGGCAGTAGCCGGTATATATTGAACCGCAGTGAAGAGATAAACAGATGAGAGATGAGGTTACTGTGGTGAGGCTGTGTGTCAGCGCGTTGTTAGGCTGTGTGCCAGCGCTTTGTTAGGCTGTGTGTCATTATATCACGCTGCTGTGCGCCATGATATTGTGAGGCTGTGTGCCATGATATTGTGAGGCTGTGTGCCATGATATTGTGAGGCTGTGTGCCATGATATTGTGAGGCTGTGTGCCATGATATTGTGAGGCTGTGTGCCATGATATTGTGAGGCTGTGTGTCAGGTTTTGTATACTGTGCGGCTGTGTGCCAAGGTGACAAGCTGTCGTGCTGCTAGAAGATGATGTGTGCTGGAAGCCAGATATGGTAACGGAAATGGTGAATGTTCACGTAAGTGTCTTAAGAGTACTTATTTGTTTATATTTCATAAGTTCAAACATGTATTGCCACCAATGTATGTGCATATACCTTGACCAATAATTATGGCTTGTTAATATTGTTTAATTATAGCTGTGAATGCTGAGAGAAGCGGGACTTTTACGAAAGAATACTAGCTGCCATGTATGACGAGAAAGAGAAAGAAAGAGGAGGAAAGAAAGAAGGTTGTTTTGCCTTCTTTCGTCCTAATTTTGTCCATTGTTTTATTTATACGTAATAAATTACCCCTAGACGAACGTGACAATGTGACCGACAAAGCTTACCAGAAGTCGTCGCATCGGTGACTTGTCGTTAGGTCTTGGTTTGTACTCTCCGGTGGGTGCCTAGGTTGGCGTTTCAAGTCCAGTTTCTCAAACCAGAGCCCGTCGTGGTGGGCCATTCCTTCACACACGATACGTGCCTACCCCCTCACCCGGGATGCCAGAACTTCCCAAGAATCCGAATCGATGCCGAAAGTCCTCGATCATGCCACGCTTGCAAACATGATTGTAATCGTGTTTACACTCAATGTCATCGAAATCGTTATCGATTACTTTTGTATTTCTTGTAATCGTAATTGATTATATTTGCAATGTAATCACCCTACGCCTGCCATGCGGTACATATTTTGTGTCTAGTGCAGACCGCAAACCTCCACAGATGCACAGCCCGTGTCTAATGCAGACCACAACCCTCCCGAGATGCACAGTCCGCGCTTAATGCAGACCACAATCCCCTAGAGATGCACATTTCATGGCTACCTTTATGAGGAGTTTGCGTACCCCCGTGTGTGTATGGCTACATGCAGGAAGACTTTGAGTATTAGTGTGTGTGGATTTTGAGTATTAGTGTGTGTGTATGACTACAAGCAGGAATACTTTGAGTATAAGTGTGTGCATGGCTACATGCAGCAAGACTTTGCGTACTAGTATGTGTGTATGTTTGCAAGCATGACAAGGTTTGCAAGGCTTTCGACAACGATTCGAATTCTTGTGAGGATCTAGCATCCCAAAAGAGGGGTTGGCACGTGTTGTGCGTCATGGAATGGCCAACCACGACGGTCTCTGGTTTGAGAAACTGGACTTAAAACGCCAATCCATAATCTATAGGTGTACAATGAGAACAAACCAAACCCTAACGAAAAGTCATCGATGCGACGACCGCGGTAAGCTCTGTCGGTGACAGGCTTATTCTCTCATAATTAAGCGCAAACGCCGCAAAACACACCTTAGAACTTAAACCAAAACAAAGCTGAAATCTAGTCTCACCGTCGGACAGATGCCATCCTAAATGTGTATATGGCTACCTTTAAAAGGAATTTGAGTACTGGATGGAAAAGAGGATATATGGCTGGCTCTCCTGCATGACGCCATAGTGTTTTCGAAGAAACGCATAGGAACGTATTATACTAAACACACACATTGAAATATTCACAGGCGGGATTCGCACCACGCACCGCCTGATTTGGCTGGCCAAGTAGAACCAACTGGCATACTAATATGTGCGTATGGCTAAATTTATGAAGACTTTACATACTAGAGTGTGCTTATGGGTATCTTTAAGAAGACATGGCATACTAGTGTGTGCGAATGGATATCTTTATGAAGACATGGCATACTAGTGTGTGCGTATGGCTACCTTTATGAGGACTTTGCATATTAGAGTGTGCGTATGGCTAAGTTCTTAAGATCTTTGCATACTGGCGTGCGTTTATGGCCACAAGCATGAGGACTTAGTATCAAAACAGTATCTGCGTATCGCTACGTTTATGAATACTTATTAAAATGTCTATTAGTGTATGTGTACCACTATATGCTTTCGTGTGACACATTCGTGTGATATATCTGATATCATAGCTTAACTCGTGGCCATGGGTCCACAAACCTAACCTATTATATGATGGCGTCGGCTTGGGGCCGTACATTTCAGGTCAGTGCCCGACAGGGACCCACTTCGCCAACAAATTTGGCTGTGTAAATGATGTCTCCTTATATTTTCAAAGATATATCCGTCTTGGCGGGATGTAGACCTTTCGTATGACACCTCATTTGATATAATATGTGAATTAATAAAGAAACCACAGCCCAGAGCCCGTTGTGGACATTGGGTCCACAGGCCTTAGCTAAGCGTCACGGCATGGGCTTAGGGCCGTATATTTCAGGCCAGTGCCCGACAGGGACCCACTTCGCCAAGTAATTTAGCCATGTAAATGATGTCTCCTTATATTTTAAAAGATGTACTGGTCTTGCCGGAATGTAGACCTTTCGTATGACACCTCATTTGATATAATATGTGAATTAATAAAGAAACCACAGCCCGGAGCCCGTTGTGGACATTGGGTCCACAAGCCTTAGCTGAGCGTCACGGCGTGGGCTTGGGGCCGTATATTTCAGGCCAGTGCCCGACAGAGACCCACTTCGCCAACTAATTTAGCCATGTAAATGATGTCTCCTTATATTTTAAAAGATGTACTGGTCTTGTCGGGATGTAGACCTTTAGTCTGACACCTCATTTGATATAATATGTGAATTAATAAAGAAACCACAGCCCGGAGCCCGTTGTGGACATTGGGTCCACAAGCCTTAGCTGAGCGTCACGGCATGGGCTTGGGGCCGTATATTTCAGGCCAGTGCCCGACAGGGACCCACTTCGCCAAGTAATTTAGCCATGTAAATGATGTCTCCTTATATTTTAAAAGATGTACCGGTCTTGTCGGGATGTAGACCTTTCGTCTGACACCTCATTTGATATAATATGTGAATTAATAACGAAACTACAGCCCGGAGCCCGTTGTGGACATTGGGTCCACAAGCCTAAAATGAGTGTCACTGCGTGGGCTTGGAACGGTGATGGGTCGAGCATGTCGTGGGTCGAGTTGGTTTTGGGTCGAGTTGACTAGATACCGTATATTTCAGGCCAGTGCCCGCCAGGGACCCGCTTCGCCAACTAATCTGGCCATGTAAATGATGTCTCCTTATATCTTAAAAGATGTACTGGTCTTGTCGGGATGTAGACCTTTCGTCTGACACCTCCTTTGATATAATATGTGAATTAATAAAGAAATCACAGCCCGGAGCCCGTTGTGGACATTGGGTCCACAAGCCTTAGCTGAGCGTCACGGCGTGGGCTTGGGGCCGTATATTTCAGGCCAGTGCCCGACAGGGACCCACTTCGCCAAGTAATGTAGCCATGTAAATGATGTCTCCTTATATTTTAAAAGATGATGTACTGGTCTTGTCGGGATGTAGCCCTTTCGTCTGACACCTCATTTCATATAATATGTGAATTAATAACGAAACTACAGCCCGGAGCCCGCTTTGGACATTGGGTCCACAAGCCTTAGCTGAGCGTCACGGCGTGGGCTTGGGGCCGTATATTTCAGGCCAGTGCCCGACAGGGACCCACTTTGCCAAGTAATTTAGCCATGTAAATGATGTCTCCTTATATTTTAAAAGATGTACTGGTCTTGTCGGGATGTAGACCTTTCGTCTGACACCTCATTTGATATAATATGTGAATTAATAACGAAACTACAGCCCGGAGCCCGTTGTGGACATTGGGTCCACAAGCCTTAGCTGAGCGTCACGGCGTGGGCTTGGGGCCGTATATTTCAGGCCAGTGCCCGACAGGGACCCACTTCGCCAAGTAATTTAGCCATGTAAATGATGTCTCCTTATATTTTAAAAGATGTACTGGTCTTGTCGGGATGTAGACCTTTCGTCTGACACCTCATGTGATACAATATGTGAATTAATAACGAAACTACAGCCCGGAGCCCGTTGTGGACATTGGGTCCACAAGCCTAAAATGAGTGTCACTGCGTGGGCTTGGAACGGTGATGGGTCGAGCATGTCGTGGGTCGAGTTGGTTTTGGGTCGAGTTGTGTTACGGAGACGGAGACGAAGTACAGTTCGTGTCGTTTATTAGTTCTCTAAGAGTTGTTCTTTACACGTTGGTGACCAGGAGACAAGTGACCAACATGAGACTGCTCATTAGCATATGACAAAGACACTTTGTGGCGCTGTAGCAGACTCCAGCAAGATTAGCACAGTTGGACGTTCAGTCCTTAATCCAACATCTCCCTTTCTTGACTCTTATGGAGCTTATTTTACAGACATTTAATAACACAGACAATAAATCACACACAGTCCTTATATCGGGCTGGCGGCTTCACGAGGCGGCCGCTTCTGGTGGTCATGCCGGATGAGGGTGGTGTGACCTGTGATTGGCTAGCTATTCTGCACCGCGGTAAGGTCGGAGATGTTGGCGGCGCTGCAGGAATCGGCGACGACGACGATGATAATGGTTCAGGCTCCGGTGCCATATAAGACGGCACAGGGCTCAACTTCTTCATTTGCACCCTATTCCTCGTCAGGACCCCTGATGATGGGGTTGTTAAGGTATACGCACGAGGATGGCAACCTTGTGAAACTTCACCAGACTCCTGGCGGTCGGGCAC
Source organism: Arenicola marina (assembly GCA_964019135.1). NCBI lineage: Eukaryota > Metazoa > Annelida > Polychaeta > Arenicolidae > Arenicola > Arenicola marina. The sequence goes on along the minus strand of OZ025254.1, from coordinate 27,086,120 downwards.
CCACACTTCATCACCTGGTAGAAGTTGTCTCTGAACCCGTGCTCGGTTGTGTCTGTCGAAGTCTTGCTTCATTTTATCCCGGTATGCTGACTCGACCTCTCGAATCCGGCCTGCATCCGGCGGCTGGACGAGTAGTCTCTTCGCGACAACCGGCACTCTCGTACGCAGTGATCTGGCCATACACAACTCTGCCGGACTGTAACCGTTGGACAGAGGGGCGCTCCTGTAATTGAGCATGGCGATATATGGATCACCTGTCGTAGAGATTAGGCGCTTAACCGTTTGAACGGCGCGTTCCGCCTCTCCGTTCCCAGAAGGATGTCTTGGACTGCTGGTTACGTGAGCAAACCCGTAGTCCCTGCTGAATGCCAAAAACTCCTGGGCAGAGTACTGTGGACCGTTATCGGAGATGACAGTCTCGGGTATCCCGTGGTGTGCAAACACTGATTTCAAATGATTGATCACAACACTGGAAGTTGTCTTTTCCAGTTTGGCGACTTCGATAAATCGTGAGTAAAAGTCGACCACGAGGACATAGTTAGTTTTCTTATGCTCAAAGAGGTCCGTGGCAACCTTTTGCCATGGTCGGTCAGGAAGTACAGACGGTAGGAGGGGTTCCACGACATTAGTTGCACTCTTACAACACTCCCTGCAATTCTGTACTAGTAGAGCCACGTCGCGACTAACTCCGGGCCACCACACCGATCGCTTGGCTAACTCCCGACATTTGACAATCCCTTGGTGATCTTGATGAAGCCTGTCTAAGATGTCAGGCCTCAAACTCGGTGGAATGACGAGGCGACTGCCACACAGTAGCAAGTCATCTGCTAGATTGAGCTCATCTTTGTATGGCCAATACGGTTTCGAAAGTCCCTTAAGGCACGACTTGTCTGGCCAGCCTTCCTGCACGTATTGCATCAGCTCCCGACAGACGTCGTCCTCCTGCTGATGAGTCCGGATCTCATCCAGACGCCGGTCCGTTGCGGGCAGACCCTCTGTTATCATCCGGACAAACGCTGCTGATTCATTTTCCAAATCTGCATCACTTTCCACTGGCCTACAGACTGGTGCGCGTGACAATGTATCAGCGGTGTATAGATCCTTTCCTGGCACATGGACGATGTCGTAACTATACCGCATGAGCCGCATCCGGAATCTCTGTATCCGTGGCGGTAGCTGATCCATGTCCTTCATACCGAAGAGCGGGACGAGTGGTTTGTGATCTGTTTCAATTATGAACTTGAGTCCAAGGAGATATTCCTTGAACTTCTCACACTCCCAGACGATGGCTAGGGCCTCCTTATCAATCTGGGCATACCGCTGCTCGGTGGGAGACAGAGAACGTGACGCATACGCCACCGGGCGCCACTCCTCGCCGTGCCGTTGCACCAACACAGCGCCAATGCCGTACTGAGAGGCATCTCCGGAGACCTTGGTCTCGCGAGTAGGGTCATGCAAAGCCAAACACGGACTCTGTGTGAGCAAGGTCTTGACTTTCGTGAAGGCTTCGTCCTGGGCTTCACCCCACTGCCAAGATGTCTTGGTACTGAGCAGCTCACGCATAGGTTTGGTGCGCTCAGACAACTCTGCCGTGAACTTTCCCAGCTGGTTTACCATTCCCAGGAATCTTCGCAGCTCGGTTACGTTTTCAGGAACAGGCAATCCTTGTACAGCAGTTACTTTTCCGGATCGGGCGTGACCCCCTCTGACGAGACAATTTGTCCAAAACACTTGATAGAGGTCTGACTGAATACACATTTATTCTTGTTGAGGGTCACCCCTGCTTTGTCCAGACGAACCAGTGTCCTGTGTAGGTTCAGATCGTGTTCCTCTTGATCTCGACCAAACACAATGACGTCATCCATCTGTGATACTGAACCTTGAAAGCCATCCAAAATGTTCACAATGCGCTTAGTAAAGTGCTCTGGAGCGCTACTAATCCCAAACGGGAGCCTGTTGTAACAAAACCTTCCAAATGGGGTTATAAACGTTGTGAGCTCTCGAGACTTGTCCGCCAGAGGTATCTGGTGAATCCAGAGTTGGCGTTAGGCTTGGAAAATACTTTTGCACCTGCCAGTTGACCTAACACATAGTCTACAGTTGGCAACATGTGCCTTTCACGCTGCACTGCGACGTTGAGTTTTGTTAGATCAACGCAAATCCTCACTTCTCCAGACGACTTAAAAACTACCACAATCGGCGCACACCAGTCAGTCGGTTTCTCGACTGGTGAGATCACCCCGAGGTCCTGCAGTCGGCTGAGCTCCTCCTTGACTTTGGGAAGGAGGGGAAGTGGTACACGACGTGGAGCAGATACAGCATAAGGACGTGCATCATCCTTTATCCGAATCTCATATGGGGACTCCAGCTTCCCAAGTCCACTGAACAGTCTAGGATACTGTTCTTCCACAGATGCAACAAAAGAGACAATACCAAGATCACGCGAAGCTTTGCAACTGAGTAGATTTGAAGCCTTTTCAAATACATAAATAGTCTCCGCACAATGTTTGTCCTTGAACTTCATCTCTGCCTGGAAACAGCCAAGGACTGAGATTTGCTGGTGATCAGCACTCCGAATCACCTTGGTTGAAGTTTGTAGCTGAGTCGCAGGAAAATTGTGATCAAACTCAGCCTTTGACATGACTGATACATCTGCTCCCGTGTCAACTCTGAATGTGACATCCCTGTCGAGGAGAGTGACGGGTACCATCCATGGCGAATTCGGACTGGTTGAGTTGACGCCTCCCAGGAAAACCTCTGGCTGAGAGTCAAACTGCCTGGACACTTCATTAACAGAATGTTTTTTTCGACATACTTTTGCAAAGTGGCCCTTGAACTTGCATTGATGACATTCAGCGTTGCGAGCTGGACACACTGAACGACTGTGAGTTGCTTTACCACACCATTGACATTTATTTTTGTCATACTTGTGCTGGGTGGGTGTTTTCTTCTTGTTTTGAAATCCCCTTGAGTGGACAGCAAATGTTTCACCAGTCACAGCCCCAGAAAGTTCTTTTAACTGAGTCTTGACCTGAGCTGACTGGCGAGCAATATCAGTGGCCAACTTCAAAGTCAGATTTTTATTCATTTGCATTCTCTCCGAGAGTTGTCTATCCCTGATCCCGACAACAATGCGGTCTCTTATGAGTTCTTCTTTTAAGTTGCCATATTCACAATGCTCTGCTAATGTATGCAAATCTGTGATAAATGCATCCACTGCCTCTGTGGGGCCTTGCACCCTGCCGTTGAATTTAGCACGTTCATAAATAGTATTGTGCCTCACTATAAAGTAGTCCTCAAACTTCTGTTTGACAGCATCATACTCCAGAGACTCATCTCTGGCAGCCTGGTCGCCTACAGCTAGTGTCCTGACAAACGTAAATGATGAGACAATTTCTTCTGCCTTCTCCCCCATACAATAAATGAGAGTATTTACCTGGTGTTCTTCTGTCTTAGAGTCCAGCCCAGACGCTGCTCTAAACCCGTCAAACCGCCTTATCCATCGGGTCCACGAGTTCGGTGCAGAAAAGTCAAGCGGTTCTGGCGGTGTCACTTGAAACGACGCCATGAGCAGGCAGTAAAGGGTTAACAGTACTTAGCTGAGTGAACAACACTTGCTCTGCTGCGCTGCGCTGCACGTGCTTCTTTTCCCGTGTACACCGGCCCACTTTCTCCTGTCAAGTTGTTGTCATTTAGAGTCGACAATAATTCCCTTGATAACGTGTTCAAAGAAGTAGCTGTGCCGCTGTCTACAACGGCACCACCGCTGCCACCATGTTGTGTTACGGAGACGGAGACGAAGTACAGTTCGTGTCGTTTATTAGTTCTCTAAGAGTTGTTCTTTACACGTTGGTGACCAGGAGACAAGTGACCAACATGAGACTGCTCATTAGCAAATGACAAAGACACCTGGTGGCGCTGTAGCAGACTCCAGCAAGATTAGCACAGTTGGACGTTCAGTCCTTAATCCAACAGATACCGTATATTTCAGGCCAGTGCCCGACAGGGACCCACTTCGCCAACTAATCTGGCCATGTAAATGATGTCTCCTTATATCTTAAAAGATGTACTGGTCTTGTCGGGATGTAGACCTTTCGTCTGACACCTCCTTTGATATAATATGTGAATTAATAAAGAAATCACAGCCCGGAGCCCGTTGTGGACATTGGGTCCACAAGCCTTAGCTGAGCGTCACGGCGTGGGCTTGGGGCCGTATATTTCAGGCCAGTGCCCGACAGGGACCCACTTCGCCAAGTAATTTAGCCATGTAAATGATGTCTCCTTATATTTTAAAAGATGATGTACTGGTCTTGTCGGGATGTAGCCCTTTTGTCTGACACCTCATTTGATATAATATGTGAATTAATAACGACACTACAGCCCGGAGCCCGTTTTGGACATTGGGTCCACAAGCCTTAGCTGAGCGTCACGGCGTGGGCTTGGGGCCGTATATTTCAGGCCAGTGCCCGACAGGGACCCACTTTGCCAAGTAATTTAGCCATGTAAATGATGTCTCCTTATATTTTAAAAGATGTACTGGTCTTGCCGGGATGTAGACCTTTCGTCTGACACCTCATTTGATATAATATGTGAATTAATAACGAAACTACAGCCCGGAGCCCGTTGTGGACATTGGGTCCACAAGCCTAAAATGAGTGTCACTGCGTGGGCTTGGAACGGTGATGGGTTGAGCATGTCGTGGGTCGAGTTGGTTTTGGGTCGAGTTGACTAGATACCGTATATTTCAGGCCAGTGCCCGACAGGGACCCACTTCGCCAACTAATCTGGCCATGTAAATGATGTCTCCTTATATCTTAAAAGATGTACTGGTCCTGTCGGGATGTAGGCCTTTCGTCTGACACCTCCTTTGATATAATATGGGAATTAATAAAGAAATCACAGCCCGGAGCCCGTTGTGGACATTGGGTCCACAAGCCTTAGCTGAGCGTCACGGCGTGGGCTTGGGGCCGTATATTTCAGGCCTGTGCCCGACAGGGACCCACTTCGCCAACTAATTCGGCCATGTAAATGATGTCTCCTTTAATTTTAAAAGATGTACTGGTCTTGTCGGGATGTAGACCTTTCGTCTGACACCTCATTTGATATAATATGTGAATTAATAAAGAAACCACAGCCCGGAGCCCGTTGTGGACATTGGGTCCACAAGCCTAAGATGAGTGTCACTGCGTGGGCTTGGAACGGTGATGGCTCGAGCATGTCGTGGGTCGAGTTGGTTTTGGGTCGAGTTGACTAGATACCGTATATTTCAGGCCAGTGCCCGACAGGGACCCACTTCGCCAACTAATTCGGCCATGTAAATGATGTCTCCTTATATTTTAAAAGATGTACTGGTCTTGTCGGGATGTAGACCTTTCGTCTGACACCTCATTTGATATAATATGTGAATTAATAACGAAACTACAGCCCGGAGCCCGTTGTGGACATTGGGTCCACAAGCCTAAAATGAGTGTCACTGCCTGGGCTTGGAACGGTGATGGGTCGAGCATGTCGTGGGTCGAGTTGGTTTTGGGTCGAGTTGACTAGATACCGTATATTTCAGGCCAGTGCCCGACAGGGACCCGCTTCGCCAACTAATCTGGCCATGTAAATGATGTCTCCTTATATCTTAAAAGATGTACTGGTCTTGTCGGGATGTAGACCTTTCGTCTGACACCTCCTTTGATATAATATGTGATTTAATAAAGAAATCACAGCCCGGAGCCCGTTGTGGACATTGGGTCAACAAGCCTTAGCTGAGCGTCACGGCGTGGGCTTGGGGCCGTATATTTCAGGCCAGTGCCCGACAGGGACCCACTTCGCCAAGTAATTTAGCCATGTAAATGATGTCTCCTTATATTTTAAAAGATGATGTACTGGTCTTGTCGGGATGTAGACCTTTCGTCTGACACCTCATTTCATATAATATGTGAATTAATAACGAAACTACAGCCCGGAGCCCGTTTTGGACATTGGGTCCACAAGCCTTAGCTGAGCGTCACGGCGTGGGCTTGGGGCCGTATATTTCAGGCCAGTGCCCGACAGGGACCCACTTTGCCAAGTAATTTAGCCATGTAAATGATGTCTCCTTATATTTTAAAAGATGTACTGGTCTTGTCGGGATGTAGACCTTTCGTCTGACACCTCATTTGATATAATATGTAAATTAATAACGAAACTACAGCCCGGAGCCCGTTGTGGACATTGGGTCCACAAGCCTTAGCTGAGCGTCACGGCGTGGGCTTGGGGCCGTATATTTCAGGCCAGTGCCCGACAGGGACCCACTTCGCCAAGTAATTTAGCCATGTAAATGATGTCTCCTTATATTTTAAAAGATGTACTGGTCTTGTCGGGATGTAGACCTTTCGTCTGACACCTCATGTGATATAATATGTGAATTAATAACTAAACTACAGCCCGGAGCCCGTTGTGGACATTGGGTCCACAAGCCTAAAATGAGTGTCACTGCGTGGGCTTGGAACGGTGATGGGTTGAGCATGTCGTGGGTCGAGTTGGTTTTGGGTCGAGTTGACTAGATACCGTATATTTCAGGCCAGTGCCCGACAGGGACCCACTTCGCCAATTAATCTGGCCATGTAAATGATGTCTCCTTATATCTTAAAAGATGTACTGGTCCTGTCGGGGTGTAGACCTTTCGTCTGACACCTCATTTCATATAATATGTGAATTAATAAAGAAATCACAGCCCGGTGCCCGTTGTGGACATTGGGTCCACAAGCCTTAGCTGAGCGTCACGGCGTGGGCTTGGGGCCGTATATTTCAGGCCTGTGCCCGACAGGGACCCACTTCGCCAACTAATTCGGCCATGTAAATGATGTCTCCTTTAATTTTAAAAGATGTACTGGTCTTGTCGGGATGTAGACCTTTCGTCTGACACCTCATTTGATATAATATGTGAATTAATAAAGAAACCACAGCCCGGAGCCCGTTGTGGACATTGGGTCCACAGGCCTTAGCTGAGCGTCACGGCATGGGCTTGGGGCCGTATATTTCAGGCCAGTGCCCGACAGGGACCCACTTCGCCAAGTAATTTAGCCATGTAAATGATGTCTCCTTATATTTTAAAAGATGTACTGGTCTTGTCGGGATGTAGACCTTTCGTCTGACACCTCATTTGATATAATATGTGAATTTATAACGAAACTACAGCCCGGAGCCCGTTGTGGACATTGGGTCCACAAGCCTAAAATGAGTGTCACTGCGTGGGCTTGGAACGGTGATGGGTTGAGCATGTCGTGGGTCGAGTTGGTTTTGGGTCGAGTTGACTAGATACCGTACATTTCAGGCCAGTGCCCGACAGGGACCCACTTCGCCAACTAATTCGGCCATGTAAATGATGTCTCCTTATATTTTAAAAGATGTACTGGTCTTGTCGGGATGTAGACCTTTCGTCTGACACCTCATTTGATATAATATGTGAATTAATAAAGAAACCACAGCCCGGAGCCCGTTGTGGACATTGGGTCCACAAGCCTTAGCTGAGCGTCACGGCATGGGCTTGGGGCCGTATAATTCAGGCCAGTGCCCGACAGGGACCCACTTCGCCAAGTAATTTAGCCATGTAAATTATGTCTCCTTATATTTTAAAAGATGTACTGGTCTTGTCGGGATGTAGACCTTTCGTCTGACACCTCATTTGATATAATATGTGAATTAATAACGAAACTACAGCCCGGAGCCCGTTGTGGACATTGGGTCCACAAGCCTAAAATGAGTGTCACTGCGTGGGCTTGGAACGGTGATGGGTCGAGCATGTCGTGGGTCGAGTTGGTTTTGGGTCGAGTTGACTAGATACCGTATATTTCAGGCCAGTGCCCGCCAGGGACCCGCTTCGCCAACTAATCTGGCCATGTAAATGATGTCTCCTTATATCTTAAAAGATGTACTGGTCTTGTCGGGATGTAGACCTTTCGTCTGACACCTCCTTTGATATAATATGTGAATTAATAAAGAAATCACAGCCCGGAGCCCGTTGTGGACATTGGGTCCACAAGCCTTAGTTGAGCGTCACGGCGTGGGCTTGGGGCCGTATATTTCAGGCCTGTGCCCGACAGGGACCCACTTCGCCAACTAATTCGGCCATGTAAATGATGTCTCCTTTAATTTTAAAAGATGTACTGGTCTTGTCGGGATGTAGACCTTTCGTCTGACACCTCATTTGATATAATATGTGAATTAATAAAGAAACCACAGCCCGGAGCCCGTTGTGGTGTGGGCTTGTGTGATTCGTGGCATACATTGCTGTTTTCTTTAATTAGTTTATGTTAGTCGTATGCGACGTTTCACAGGTTGTGGACCCACAAGTCCACGGCTCCGGACGCAGGCATACCAATGTGGGATTTCCCGCGATGTACCGGTCCGTCTAATTACCGAAGGGGGCTGGAGGGGGCCGAAATTAGCGAAGGGGGCTGGAGGGGGCCTTGAATTTACCGAAGGGGGCTGGAGGGGCTGGGATTTACCGAAGGGGGCTCGATGGAGGGGGTTGTTGCTTAAATGAAAGGGACTGGCGTGCAGTTTGGACTAAAATGTAAAAAAAAACGAAAATACTAATAGGCAAATCATTCATTTATTTATTCATTCAATGATCACACGCTTTTCATTTACATAATATCGTCTTTAAATCAATCAGTAACTTTTTATCTTCTTTGTGGTTGTTGTTGTCTTCTCTGTTCTTCTGCGCTTTCGTTGTCCAGGTTTCCCCCCCCCCCCCTCTCCCGAGGGTGTCTGCGTTTGTTTTTTTATGAAGTTCCAGCTTCTCTTGTTCCGTTGCTCGTTGGTCATTGTCGTCCACTCTGTCGACTCCATCGAGCCCCCTTCGGTAAATACCGACCCCCTCCAGTAAATTGAAGGAATAAATAAATGAATGATTTGCCGTTTATTTTTAATCCAAGATGCCCGCAAACCCCTTTCATTTAAGCATCAACCCCCTCCATCTAGCCCCCTTCAGTAAATCCCCGCCCCCTTCAGCCCCCTTCGGTAAATTGAAGGAATAAATTAATGAATAATTTGCCGTTTATTTTTAATCCAAGATGCCCGCAAGCACCTTTCATTTAAGCATCAACGCCCTCTATTGAGCCGCCTTCGGTAAATCCCGGCCCCCTCCAGTAAATTCGAGGCCCCCTCCTGCCCCCTCCAGCCCCCTTCGGTAATTAGCCCTACCTCGATGTACCCACCCAAGTTACAACGGAAAATCTTCAACAAATGGTAACATATTCGCCCCTAAACATCCGGTTTTGTGTTTGTGTTCTCTGATTGGTCGGGGGCGATTACTGGTTAAGCCATGGTGTTAGGGTAGGCATTGGCGCAAGTGCCCCCAGGCAAGCCCGCTTCTCTAGGGGCACAACGGTAACAATGTTAAAATCCTTCGACGTTAGTAGGGAATCGACTGTAGCTTTTATTATAATGTGGGCGCGTACAATAATAGTGCTTACGTAATCTATATACCTTGTTCTATCTTTTGACATCAAGAAAGCGTGTCAACACTAGATTGTTGCAGTCCTAGTTCCGCGAACAAATGTTGGAGCATGCGACTTTTCCCTGCCAACCGCCATGCGTATGCAGCGCCACCTGGCGAATCCCGCCACCATTTGAACCATATGCAGCCTGGGTCCCAAACTTTGTAACAGTCAATGACCTGTGAAAGAGGGCGCTGCTGTTGTCCTTCAGTTCAAAGTGAGCGACTGACAAGACCCTCTAGCGGAGAGTCACATGCTAACGGAGAGGAGGAACCAAGTCGCATTCACAGGTACCGGCATCCGCCAAAAACAAATATGGCGGACGGCTGGTCGGTAACAGTTGTGTGCTCCAACATTTCTTTGCGAAAATATAACCGAAAAAACCTAGTGTCGACACACTTTATTGATGTCAGAAGATAGAACAAGGTATATAGAATACGTAAACACTATGATTGTTCGAGCACACATTATAATAAAAGCTACAGTCGATTCCCTACTAACGTCGAAGGATTTTAACATTGTTACCGTTGTGCCCCTAGAGAAGCGGGCTTGCCTGGGGCACTTGCGCCAAGGTGTAGTGTTGCTTTCTCACGTCAGGGATTTTGAGAGTGATCGAGGCAAATTTGCGGAAAATATGGGCCGAAACGGACCTACGGACGTCGAGCCAAAAATAGGATGGCGTGCGCCCGCGCCCGCGCAACTCAATTAATAGCCGGTCCCCGGGGACCGGCTTAGATATCTCTGTCCTGTGGTCCGTGCGATTTCGCCCCGACCGCTAAAACCAGTGAAAACTAGCCTTGACCTTGGTCTTAACTCTTTGCCTACCCTTGGCGCAAGTGCCCCCAGACAAGCCTGCTTCTCTAGGGGCACAACGGTAACAATGTTAAAATTCTTCGACGTTAGTAGGGAATCGACTGTAGCTTTTATTATAATGCGGGCGCGTACAATAATAGTGCTCACGTATTCTATATACCTTGTTTTATCTTCTGACATCAAGAAAGTGTGTCAACACTAGATTGTTCCAGTCATATTTTCGCGAACAAATGTTGGAGCATGCGACTTTTCCCTACCAACCGCCATGTGTATGCAGCGCCACCTGGCGAATCCCGCCACCATCTGAACCATATGTAGCCTGGGTCCCAAACTTTGTAACAGTCAATGACCTGTGAAAGAGGGCGCTGCTGTTGTCCTTAAGTTCAAAGTGAGCGACTGACAAGGCCCTCTAGCGGAGAGTCATATGCTAACGGAGAGGAGGAACCAACTCGCATTCACAGGTACCGACATCCGCCCAAAACAAATATGGCGGATGGCTGGTCGGGAACAGTTGTGTGCTCCAACATTTCTTCGCGAAAATATAATCAAAACAACCTAGTGTCGACACACTTTTTTGATCTCAGATGATAGAACAAGGTATATAGAATACGTAAGCACTATTATTGTACGCGCCCGCATTATAATAAAAGCTACAGTCGATTCCCTACTAACGTCGAAGGATTTTAACATTGTTACCGTTGTGCCCCTAGAGAAGCGGGCTTGCCTGGGGGCACTTGCGCCAAGGGTGAGTCCTGTTGATTCATGAGGGGTGGCGCGATAGGCTGCAGCTAAGCATGATAAATTTAAGTCCCAGTCAGTTTGCTGATCCTTCAGATAAGCTCTAATCATTTTCACCATGGTCCGGTTAAACCTCTCTGGCTGGCCGTTGCATTTTGTATTTCGGGGAGTTGTTCTTGTCTTTCGGATCTCCAGTAGTTGGCATAACTCCTTGAAGATGTCACTCTCATAGTTCCTTCCCTGGTCTGAATGTATGTCATGGGGACATCTAAAGCGGGTAATGACTTCATTTAAAATCCTATCAGCAGTCGTAATTGCAGTCTGGTCTGGGATGGGGAAAATCTCAACCCACCGAGAGAAAAAGTCTGTTACGACTAAAATATATCGATTACCCCTAGGTGTTAGTGGTAATGGTCCCAATACATCGATGGACAGGCGGCCTAGCGGAGCCCCTACACGCATATCTCCTAGCGGTGCCTTTGGTTTCCTGGTTCCTGGCGTGTTTACTGTGTGCTTCCCACACGGTTAGTGCGTTCACGTGTCTTAGTTGTAGTGCACTTTGACCACAGTTTCAGCCATGAGCGCTTGACTTCATAATATTTTCGAGGACATGAGCGCTCGACTTCATAATATTTTCGAGGACCCCGCCCCCCCGCCATACAATACCTAATATAGTATATTAGGACCCCGCCCGCCATACAATTAGTATATTAGGTATTGTATGGTGGGCGGGGTCCTCGAAAATATTATGAAGTCGAGCGCTCATGGTTTCAGCAGCACCGGCTTAACACCCGGCGGCAGCCGTGATGCATTTGTAGGGAGTGGGTAAAGTGAGGGGTCCATCATCATCGTTGGCAGGGTGCCCAATTTTGTTTTGGTTCCGGAAAGCGGCAGTCGTTTGCGTAGCTTAATACAGATGCTGTCTTAGACTAAGTGAGCCAAGAAACTTGATAGAGGGTAGGCCCGACGCGACACTTGTTCTACTATTGGCGCAGGAGTAATTGGCTTAATTCATCGGATCAGATTATGATAGGCTGGGGCGGGGGAAGAATGATCCTCGATCTCCCGGCCGGTCAGGTAGGATGGGGGGTAGCCGGGAGAGGGATGGGGTGGGGGTAGCTTGGAGGGGGGCAGGTCCTGAGAGACGAGCTTGAACTTTTTTGTTTTTGGTTCATATACAAGTCCCACCGGTGTATAAGTCACACCCTTCAGCCACGAGGAAAAAAGGTGCGACTTGTGCATCGTAAATTTACGTTACCTTACTGTATTAGTGCTTATCAAATTAGGAAATATAACCTTTTGCAGCCGCTACATGTGTGTATTGTTTTCCTTACAGAAAGGTGATATATGTGAAGTAAGCCATATCATCCTGCCTAAGCAGGTTGGCATGGCAACCTCATGTGAGATGACGGATCAAGGTTGTCAGGAACTGTTGGAATTCGCCATGAAGCATGGGGTTGTCCAGATTGGTTGGATGCATGTATGCTGATTTCAGTGTATTTACCAGTGGACAACAAAAATTGACCTAAGCTTGGATATATACAATAGTTGCTGTTATGTAGTATGTTTGTAAGTATTATGTCTATAAAAAATAGTTACACATAATTTTTGCTTGGAAAGGTTACCAGTTATTCGTTTAGGCCATCAATAAATAATTGTACTTAAGTTCACATCTGATCATAACTATGTAGCATCATTACATAGAGTAAGCCTTTTCATATAGCCCTTGTTTTCTTACTTTCAGACTCATCCTGGCTTTAATGTGTTTATGTCATCAGTTGACTTGCACAATCAACTGCCGCTTCAGCCTGGACTAGCGGAAATTATTGCTGTGGTTGTGAATCCAAATCACGATGTGTAAGTGGTTATATCTGATTATCAATACTATCTTGACTGCTGCATGTGAGAGGCAATATAACTAAATCCTTCAATTTCTTCTTGGGTGTATTTAAAGGGAAATGCCGGGCCAATATCATTTACATTTCCAGTTAAGCTATAGGGAATTAACTAAACATTACACACAATTTAATTTTTTTAAATCATACATTAGTGAAGTTCCAAACACTTTTGCACGACCACCCAACTTGCCATGGGCATCCGCCTTAGTGCACTGATGATGACGTCACCGGCGATGAAGCGACCAGTAGGTTTAGACGACTACTACCAACGAAAGCTATAATATCGAAGCGGTTTAATTACCTTAGAGTTTTTACGCGGAATGTACTTCCGAATGTTTACAATATGGCGAAGCAAGAACAAGCTTCTGGCGAGTCGGACGAATAATTTGAAGTGAACACCAAATTCACACGCATCGCGTGGTCAGTGAAGTCTTGTTGAATTAGAGCGGGGGGGAGGGGGACGGAGTGAAGTGGAGTGCTCAATTTTGATTTGACTCATGGTTCGCTAAGCGGAAGTCGATGGTGTAACTTGATACAGCTATTGTCTTAGAAACTCACTGTCACTGAAGGGTGTATGGACAGGACGGCCGTGCTACCAGAACGGCCGTATGGGTTAGGGTGGGTAGGGTGGCGGTCTTTAGGGGTGATCGGGATGGGTGGGGGGATGAGAGGTGCGTGAAGCTAGCAGCCGGGTCGACTCAAAGCAATTTTTCTCAAAGTGGTCGGAACATACCGTCATTTACGTATGTTTTGGAGCACCCGAAAAATAATTACAAACCTGGGTGTTCCAAAACATAGTCAAACAATTTAATAAATTTTGCAGCTGTTCCAAAACTTTTATAGTCTTTTTTTGGATGGGGCGGGGGGGGGGTAGGGGGCTTGTACGGTCAGTCAGCCCAAAAGCTTCCGTAGCGGTAGCCACCACAGGATGCGTGTAAGGGGCAGGGTGGGGTAAGGTCATCACACAGTATGCTCACAAGCTCACAATAAAATTTAGAAGTGACCGCCGGGTACGATTTTGCCGCCTACCCAGGCGGCAGCCCTTTTTGGAGGTGTGTCCGCGATTGACCAATCAGGAGGCGAGACTCTAATTTATTCAAACCGAAAATTGCGGCTATTGTGTGAGCAAAACAAGAGCGCGTGATCATCGCTAATATAAATAGCTGCGATTCTAACTCCAATCATGGCATTGTTGCGGAGTCCATCGTCGCAAGACGTATATCAATTTGTTTGGATGGTACATTTCCATGAAACACTAAGATCATGTTCTACTGCGCGGCTTGGAACTGCCGCTGTTCATCTGTAAATCGCGGCCCTGATCTCTCTCCCCGCGAGTGATAACATAAGGCGGTGCCACATGAATAGTCACAATACGCGTCACTGCTTCCGGCAAAATGGCGCTCTGCTTGACATTGCTGGAGGCGGGTTGCCTTAATTTTTTTCTCCTTACCAGTGGGCCGAAACGAAGCGTTAAAACTCGCCAATATAGCTTTAAGATGTAAACTTTCGGTGCAGATCGCGATTAAATTAGGTTGGACACCCGCTTTAAAGTAGATGCAGTCAGGTAACAAACAACGTTATTGTTATTGCATTCTGATTGGTCACTGATAAACCAGGGTATGGGTCGCAGAGAGTAGCTAAAGTTAACAAAAGTTAAATAAATAGATCTATTTTCGGAAAATTAGGGTGTTCCAAAACATTGATACAGAAAAATTACCCACCATCTGTGGTGTTCCAAAACATACAGCCACAAAACATTATTATTTTTTCCAAAATTGGGGGTGTTCCAAAACATAGGGACATTTTTGGTGTTCCAAAACATACGTAAATGACGGTGCTCTTGAATGTTTGGTGGGTTTAAAACTCACACGAGCAATCTTGCGTAGCCATTGCCGCAAAAGCTGCTGGTCGCCTAGTGGACAGCGGTTGAAAAATATGCTGTTTTTGCTGTCCTTTTTTGCACTGTCACAGCCAACAGCTGAACAGTACTCCATTTTCTTCTAAATACATCCATGTTTCAAGTTTAGGAGTCAAATTCGCTTGTCACTATTCATGAGAGGTGTTGATTCATAAGGCCAACAGCTTGTTCCAAAGACCCACCGCTCGCATGTAAACAAAGTTTTGGTTTAGCGGAAGGTAGTCGTCAGTGACGTCAACGCCTTGCGTGTGATTGGCTAACTCTGGTCACGTGTTCAGAACATGACGACACCCGCCTGATGGGCGAAAATCTGTATTTTATACTGTTGATGTGCGATTTTCTCGATAATACTTTCTTTTAAAACAGAACGATTAACGGCAAATAGATTTTATACCAACAGAGTTTTATTTGTATATCACATTGCAGCCCCGCGGTATTTTCTTTTAATTATGCAATTTTCTACTTTTTTTGAAGATATGGACCTTGCTACGGCGTTTATAGCCTTACTCCGAGAGGACTGCATTTAGTGGGTACATGCGATGGCAAAGGCCACCATATCATGTGTGGCGAGGGACATTCTGCTGCATGGTTCCTCTATGAGGTATGTTCTGTGTTATGTGTCAAAGATCAACTGCTTTAATGTGCATACACATTTTATATCATTTTAATATACATGTATGTACAATCTTGCATTGGCTGTATGCTGTATACATATGCTGTATAATAATATATTCATTGCATATATACTTCCATTTCTTAACTAATGTTTTTTTTTTGTAAGCGATCCTTAACTTTAATTGGTCCTATTTGAATAGCAAGAATATTGCTTTAATATTATACTCTAATACTTCAGAGTGCTGCCCATTGCACAGTCACTGAGGACGAGCATATAAAGCTGAGTGTTGTTGATCTCCGGAGGTAATCGTATTATATGCTCCTTAGCTATTTATTTTTTATTACCGGTACGTTTTTTCCAGTAGTTTTTCCATTTATTGCGGGGCCGGCCCGATAGCTCAGTGGGCTAGAACGCTGGCATTCAGCGCTCTGGCCACCTGAGAGCTTAACAGCACGTGGATCGATGGTTCGAGCCCCGCTGTGGCCATGTCTATGTGGTCGCAAGATAAAAATCCTAGGTCTTTCTTCGCAAAGGGTAGGGGGTTACCCCCGGGGACATGGCTCCACCCTCCCTTCCTTCTCTCATTGATGCGATATGACCAAAAGTGGTTAAAGCGTCCTGAATATACAACCAACCAACCATTTATTGCCGTGGCAGAGCGTCGTAATCGTAATCTCCGATTTTCTGTAGACCATCACCATAGTGCTGCACAGCCCATTGCTTTTCAAAAGACGTTTATGCCATATGACGCCAGTTTAGGACATTCATTTTCAAGTACAGCTTAATTTCTGAACTTATTCCTTCATGGGTACACATATTGCTACTCCGGTGAGTGGCCCTTTACAACTGCTGAATACAATCGAAATGGTTGCTATACCTTTGGGCCGGTAAATTATGTACTCATTGCTTTCAGTAACCGATGTGATGCTGTTTGTGCTACTGTTTGTGCTACTATAAGGCGATGAACTCCTATTTACAAAGGAGTCTCGGAGGAAGAACATCATTCGTTGTCTGAAGGCTTGGGTCTGGCTCCAGCCTGCAGAACCCGGGCCGAAATTGCGGCAGGTCGGCTGCCGGCGGCTGCCCCATTCCCCTCTGCACGTCGTTTTGCTTCTGCTCGGCCTTTAACCTCCAACATCGCTGCTTCGCCCCCCTCTGCGGGTGTTACCCGTTCTACGTCTGGTGCCCCCCTCCCGCCCCTGCGGGCGTTACCCGTTTAAAGTCCGGTGGCGCGCCCCCCTCTGCGTGTGTTACCCGTTCTACGTCTGGTGGCGCGCCCCCCTCTGCGTGTGTTACCCGTTCTACGTCTGGTGGCCCGCCCCCCTCTGCGAGTGTTACTCGTTCTACGTCTGGTGGCCCGCCCCCCTCTGCGGGTGTTACCCGTTCTACGTCTGATGGCCCGCCCCCCTCTGCGAGTGTTACTCGTTCTACGTCTGGTGGCCCGCCCCCCTCTGCGGGTGTTACCCGTTCTACGTCTGATGGCCCGCCCCCCTTTGCAGGTGCTACCCGTTCTACGTCTGGTGCCTCCCCCCCCCCGCCCCCTCTGCGGGTGTTACCCGTTTTACATCTGGGGGCCCGCCCCCCTCTACGGTGTTACCCGTTCTACGTCTGATGGCCCGCCCCCCTCTGCGGGTGCTTCCTGTGCAATGTCTGGGGGCCCGCCCCTCTCTGCGGGTGTTACCCGTTCCACGTCTGGTGGCCCGCCCCCCTCTGCGGGTGTTACCCGTTCTACGTCTGGTGGCCCGCCCCCCTCTGCTGGTCCTGCACCAAGGCCATAACTTGGCAATTGGAAGCCGCTATTGATGCACGACTACGTTCAGCGTGGCCGGTTTGCTTGCGAGTTTTCACCTGATCACGTACGCCTTAATAAACCCTGGTTGACATCGAATTTATAATTTGAATCTCTGCCTTAAATTAGAGAAATGGATGTTACATGTTCGCAAATGCTTATCATGTTGTCTAAACTATTCGTCTGTGAACTAATAATTTACAGACTATCATGTGCTGGAGTACATTTTTATTCAGAAGATCCAACGTTAGCACACTAGACCTCTGGGCAGATCAGTAGGTCCTGGGTGCGCATCGGGGTCTGGGGTATGTTTTTTCATTCATTCATCTTGCATTGCCCCGTGAGGTTTCTTGGCCCAGTTTGTGTGCATAATAAGCGGCCTAAAACTGCATTATACACTGACATCTTATGTGTAGCGCGGCAAAGGACACATATGGCAGCGTTGGATGCTTGTAGCCCTTAAATTACATCGCCATGGAGCAGCTATGTTCTGCGGCACTATCAACCCATCCAGAGTCTCCCAAGACCAGTGTTCTCAATTTAGAAAACGCCCTGATCGACAGCCTTGTAGGGGACATCGCTTGCGGCATGGTTTATATTGCCACCCCCCTGGTTGATAACCGGTAAGTTCTAGTAGGTACATATAGGTTATCTCTTGTTTTATGTTTCTTCAATTTACAATACGTATGAACACTGAAACTAATGAAATTTGAGTTCTGTTGTGCAATTATTATTTAGATACCACACTGCAATATCACATAGATATGAATTCAGGATTTTGCAGCAAGTGGATATATGGCCCAAATACAAGAGAACATCATTAAGCTTCGTGGTACTAGTAAATACATATTATGACGGTCTTTTTCTTGTCACATTTGAAATGGCATTCAAGTTTCGTCCTAGCGAAAAGTAGTGCCATTGAAGTATGACGTGAATATTGTTTTTACGCAAATAAAGGGCATGCCCGCGTGTCCTTTTTATTCACAGATGTTTTTCGAGTTTATCAGTTATGTGGTAAGCTTACCAAAAAAGAGGAAGATATTGAGAGAGTATCGGTTTCTTCAAGGTTATATTTGGGATTGTCGTGCTTTACCTCACCTTACAACTATGGTGTTTGTTCTCTAATAAAAGCCCTTTGCATGTTGCATGGCCTGTTTCAGGTTGTGAGTTGAAGTCTCACCTGGGTTTTAGAGAATGAAACCAGTGTTGTGATGAAAAGCTGAAATTTGCGAAAATGATGTATAACATTTAAAATTCCAATGGTAAATTCTCTGTGCCCTCTTACCCCCTACTCACAAGTTCTTTTTTGTTGCACTTACTTAACTATTAAAACCTGCAGGGACGTACATAAAATATTATTTTGGGTTTATCTCCGTGTGAAACATGGTTTACGTATATTTTCTTACTTTAATGACGTTCTTGATTGTTGTTTGTGCTGGTTCTAGTATCTGTACTGTGGCGGATGAGAACCTATACATAATACGATTTTATATGCCCCAAATACGTAGTGGGTGTTAATTTCAGTGCTCTGTTTATGGTTTCTTTTAAAAACGTCTTCAATATATTCCATCTGCCATATGTATATTTGGAAGTATATTATATGTGCTGTTCATTGTTTTTTTATGGAGGATTTTGTACACGAGGTGGATCGATAGCGGTGCTCTGTCAGGCTTCGTCCGACGACATCGACATGTACTCCGAGGTGCCGGACCTACCGATAAGCAGGAGCTGCTTTGTGAACTCATGACAGCGTACGATATATCGACCAGGAGAGAGTGGTACCAGCAGGCGTTGTCAGAGAAACGATCATCAAAACCTTGTATGTTATGCATACATGTACACTTTAGAATAAATCTTTATCTTAGTTTTTAAGATAATTTATCTAACTGAATTGGCCACTCCTATTGTTTTAATACAGTGGTCCCTGCATTATACGGTCCCTCCATTATACGACTCCCTCCGGTATTTTCTCTGTGCACAGAACACTTTTACATGTTAAAGCCCCTTTATTATGCGACTCCCTCGCCAACGCGACTTACGACCAACATTTCGGCTCGTTATGCGACCGTTACACAATTTAATCCCTTTGTTAACTCTTTGCGTGGCGGCGCGGCGTGACTGTCGACCCGATTGGCTATGAACAAACAACACATTGCGTTAATCTGACTGGTTGTTAATGAGCAGACCTCTAAGAGCGCATCATTGTTATTCGCACCTTTTGTGTACATGCAGACAATGGTTGGAAGACGCAATCAAAATGCTGATCTTTGGATCAGATCGTCGATGCAAGTTAACGGCACAGAGCTGAAGAAACCATAATCAGCATATAAGCTTAGCAACTTTGTTAGACTGAATGCTATCATGGATAAGAGGGAAAGAGGAGCCAGACCTGCATCAAAAACTGAATTTTAGAAAAATATTGTACGATGTGGCTAAGACTGACGTTTGACTGCTTTAGCACAGCACGGTACAAAACCATTCCTCTGATGGGAAAGCTATTACATTGCTCTTCTCATTGGACCTAGGCTTAGCTGATTTCTCCTCTTTCAATGGGTGCACGGCTTTATAGTTTCCAGCGACGCCACAATATAAAAGCATCAGTGCTTGGTGGATAGTCAACTAAAGTTAACCCGGAGACCGTTGCTGATTAGTGTTCGCGATACTTGGGCGAAAACTGCCCATCTCGGGGCATCCCTCTATTACACGACTCCCTCCGTTATGCGGTCTCTTCGGGCTGGCAAAACAGAAGTCGTATAACGCAGGGACCACTGTACCAAGTAGTTTGCCGAAGACAATAATGTGTGTCGCGTCCTATGCCGTAGTTACCTTTCATCAAAATTCCTACTGTTTTGCTGAGCTCCCTACGGTTCCCTACCCCTTTCCTACTTTTCTAATGCAAGTAGGCTTACTTTAGCTATACTTAATGATATATGCAGGTTTTCATGTAAACAATGGATACTATGTGGCTGGCTATAAGGTACTCTATTAAGCCTATTACTTTAAATTAAGCCTAACTGTAATTTTAGCTTGGCGAAGGCGAGTGCGGCGTCCTTTTGGGGCGTCTGTCAGCGTCCGAAAGTTGGGATCACCTGGATGCTCTTTGCGGCTCTATTCGGACGAAGCTGCCCGCGTTACCAGCAACCCTGGCAACGAAATTTCATTGCGCTAATTTGATCAGTCAGGATGGAAAGTAAGTTAACAAGGTTTCAGGCATTTTTCACTTTAATGGGCGAATATATATCCATGTAAGTCGCTTATGGTTTGTTAGTGAGTATATGAAGTTTTACGTGGGTCAGTCGTGTCCGTGTCATATGACCGTATGCGTTTTATGACGCTGTGACGGTATTTCCACGGTCACTGAGCAGGTACTAAGTAAAGTACCGTACTTTTTAAAGCTGATTTTAACCTATTGTTTTCTCAGTGTGGGTGTTAGGAGGGGCAGAAGTATTCGTCTTAAATTTATCGCTTTTGCTATACATTAGATCAATAACTATCAAGCATGTTGAATCTACTTGTTAAGCGAGATTTCCTAACCCCAAATGTCGGTCGTGATATATCAAGATGACAAGGCAGTTGCATCCAGGCAGTTATAAAAACAACGTAGCGTAGGTGCACAATTCGGCGACAAAGACATAACCCTCGCTGTACGAAATGAATGACAGTCTTTATAGTACTCTAGGTACGAGAGATACATCCCGGACAATGATGGGAAGATACATGCATTGGCGGTGTCTCCTGACGGGGCCTGTTTCTTTCATACGATTTCTGCATGGCTTTTCAGTCACCCCAACAGCCACTGCAAGTATCTCCAGCTGTATTTAGTATGTCACGCCGTGCACATATTACAGCAAACAGAAAAACAGGTATGTTTATTGCATGTATAAAAAAATTAAAGCAGTAGCTGTTTGGTTATATTGAAGCTTAAACCCCTAAAACTGGACCTATTATCTCATAACAATTAACAAGTCTAGGTGAAGTCATTTTATACTATATCATCAGTACATTCATTCCGGCTTTATATCCCTGCGCGCCTGTTTGCAGTTCGCTATTTTCTGTGTGATGTCGACCGCGGCTCGCTATCACGTCCGCGCAATATAAATAAACCGCGCAGTTTTATGTTGAAATGTTTGTTTTACAGATTCAAAGAGATATAAAACATCTGCATCATACATTTTGAGATACTTTTAGTCTTGATTCTAAAATGTCAAAAATCTAAGATGACGCATGTAAATATCTTGCTGTAATGTGTGCTATTTTAATACTGTTACTTCAGGTTCTGCAGCTCATTGACCCTGCCACCCGGAGTCAATGGACGCAGTCAGGCGACCCGGACAATGTCCATCAGGACATCAAAAATGAAATGTGGGAACTCTGCGGCCCGGGTCGTGATGTTGGTAAGGCGACGTAGGAGTGGCAAGCCTTCCCTACATTTATTCAAGAATTGTTGATATCACCAATTCATTGACAAGGACAATGTAAGAGAACCTATGTGGCACTAACGTTACAGGCAATGTCATGTAAGGCAAAGTGGGCTAACCTTGGGTAACCTCGACCCCCATGTGCTATTTTTATTGATGATGTCACCAATCCATATTTTTTCGCCGATTTGATTTTTCGATAACAATCTTAGAGATGCCCCTGGTAACTAGACACAGACAAGCTGGATTATAGATATGTCATTTTGTATCCAATTTGAATTAAATAAGTCCTACAACCCTACATTAACACGTGCTTTTGCAGCTTATCTCAAAACTTAAGATACACGAGTTTCAAAAGCAAGCAGTATGCCTGACTAACACTGAGGATGATAATTTATTATATAAAAAAGTGACAGCAGACGATGTTTACAACATGTGTGACATCGTGACAGTTCTTCCCCAGATCGACCTTGACCTTGTGAGAGATCGAGGTTACCCCACCTTTTTCATGACCGTGGTCTAACCTCGATCCCCTCTTTAATTTAACGTCATTGTCTAACAATATGTTATAAAAATATATCATGTTTTAGCAGTGGATGATCACAATTACATGCAGCAATAACTGTCCGGCCCTGCTTCCGCATATTCTGACGTTGACTAATATTTAAATGTGTTGTAACATAAATGAGTTATTTTGGCTTCGTAACGCAGCTGTTCCAAATGGCATTCCCTTGGCATAATGGCCCATGAAGTATTCTAACTTTGCGTTATGACCACCCGTGTACTAAGACGAATAAATATAGTTTCAAGGGATTGCTTTATCTATCGTTGGGCATAAGAGGCACAGTTATGAGAATTAATATTGTTGCTTTCGCACACTAAAAATCACGATATCCAGATTAAATCACCCACCTATCCCAGGGGGTCGAGGTTAGACCACAGGGGTCGAGGTTCGACCATGGCCCCCACTGCCTTTCAGAAAATGAGCACTCCCCACAATCTGCCTAGGTTTTCGGTTTTTCTATAAAATCATATTATTTGAATACCATGGTTTACTGTTTGAACAAAAACGAAGTTTATTTCACATTATTAAAGAAAACAGACGTTTTTTTTTGTCTTAAGGGGTCGAGATTAGCCCACTTTGTCTTATATCTTTTCGCGCACGAATCTGTCAATTTCCGCCTAAAAGTTGACAAATCGAAAACTTTTAAAGAGTAAATGTGATATAGCCAGTCGCAGAATGCGGGATGCGTTTATCTCAAGCATGGTGTCCAAATCGGTCACAGTTCAGACAGTGCGACAAAATGTTATAAGTAAACGCAAATGTTGTGCTCTTCATTCTTAAGGTCCACTGCTCATGTTGATGATGGCCGACGCCATCGGTCGGCCGATTATACAGCACAGCGTGAGCCGTGAGCTGTTGCTGAATACAGCCCTGTTCCCGTACACTGGTGTGACGCGGGTCCATGTGCCGTCACCCGTCCATGTGTTATGGGTGTAATGTTTGCTTGAATGCTTGGATGCATTATGACTGTAATACCGGTTGATCGCCAGGGGTATGACTTAAGACCAATTAGCATCTAGAGGGATACCACGTATTGCCTGCACATATAAATGAAGGGTCTGTACAATAAAGCTAATCTACCACATGAGCGTCCTGAATAACCACACGGTCATCGAAGGTTCTGGTTGTCTTTGGGAACTCGACCAGTCCAGAAAGCCGGCTTACACCACGTGGCATCAATCCGAACACGACAATGGGTGCCAACACGGCCATGCGGTGCTATTCACTACGTGAGCTTCTCACACATCGTCCCCTTTGTGAAGACGCAAGGGCTGCTGCTTGATAGTCTTGCCGAAGAGGAGTGTGGGCTTGTGGGGGTGTCTTGATTGGGTCCAGTGCCACAATTGCTCGGAATGATTTCATCTGGAATGCTTACGATCTCCGTTGGGCGCCGATGTCTTGTGTGAGTGTGTTAGTACTTGTGTCAGCACCTGCTAAACAACAACACGGCCGTTACCTTGAAAAGGTTGGTGGACTTAATAGTTGAAAGTTTTTTCTCTGTTGTACGGGGTGGAGGGGGTGTTGTTCGGCTGTTTTCCGGATGCACACAACCCAGCAATATGGCATTGACATGTACTTTATTAAGGGTCAGAAGAAAAACCGGGAGTTGTGGCTGAGTGGTCTGAATGGGTAAAGGAAGTTTCCTGATGAATAAATCTTGATGTTCGTGTTCTCTCTGTGGATCCTCAGCAGCAAGTGATGCTCTGAGGACCACCGGAATCTGGCGCACCGGAAGCCCGCGAAATCCCGCACAAAATTAACATAAATAAATTAAATACCAAAAACCGCTCAGACTACCCGGCAACATATATGAAATGATCCACTATGGTAGGCGCCATAAAATATTGTAAGCACCCTTTGATGTTGTAGAAGGACGCTCTATGATGATCCGAAATGGATGGGACTGGCGCTCGACAACTTAAATCTGGAGGTCAGTCTCCTTGCAATGGTCGTCCTGTGTCATCCGTGTATCGCAGGATAGATTCAGACACCGTAGGCTTGCCAAGTGTGATGATATTAACATGGTTCATGAAAACCATGCTAATGCC
This sequence comes from Arenicola marina, assembly GCA_964019135.1. Classification (NCBI taxonomy): domain Eukaryota; kingdom Metazoa; phylum Annelida; class Polychaeta; family Arenicolidae; genus Arenicola; species Arenicola marina. The sequence continues at coordinate 27,061,844 of OZ025254.1, read as the reverse complement.
AGTTAATTTAACGTAATGGCCATGTTTATCCATGTTGATATACTATTTGATGATTCATACGTCATTCTTATTATCAGGACTTCTATGCAAATATATTGTAATGGGGCGAAGGCCTTGTTACGGATCTCCCCCTTCTTAGCTGATACAACCGCATCCATTGAAAACTGATTTCATACGTGAGCAAGAAGAATCTGGGAATGCAAAAAATTTAGTCAATTTAATATTAGATATTCTTCATCGTAGTGGTAGCAGTATGCGCCAAACAAGAAGTATCCGCAAGGTCACTAGCGCCTTTTCACAGCCAGAATGGTGGGATAGAGACTGCGAGAGCGCTAAGTTTAGCAAACGAGAGGCACTTGGTTTGATGCGCCGGGTAGACATACCGGAGGCTGTAACCGCATATAGAACTGCACGTAGGGTTTTTATGTCTGCAGAGCAAAGAAACATCAGTTCGCGCGCGCACTGCAGCAAAAACCTATCGATACCAGTACAGATTGTAGTGCTTTTTGGAATGATTTAAAAACCTTCAGGGTAGGAAGGAGAACCGCTGCAGTTTTCCGGCTGAGAGTTGGAAAGTGTATTTCCAAGCCTTATTAAATGATGCTATTGGTCAAACAAACGTGTTCCAGACCGAACTAAAAACCTTTCTGTCCAGCCATGATGATAACTGTATTACTTGTCAAGAGAGCATGGATATGGATAATTTAAATAGACCATTTATTGCATATGAAGTCCTCCAGTGTATACAGGAACTACCAAACGGAAAAGCCTCGGGGTATGACGGTTTACCCAATGAAAGGTTTAAAGCAGTAGCATATCAGCTGACACCTTACATAGTCTTTTTAACTTCATATATCAGACTGGTAAATTTCCACAAAGCTGGTGCCGAGCTCTAATGTTCCCTCTTCAATGACTGACATGAATAACTACAGAGATATATCGCTCTTATCATCATTTAGCAAGCTATTCACTAAACTATTAAATAATAGGGTAACCGAATGGGTTGATCGAAATGGCCTGCGTTCAGAGGAACAGGCAGGGTATAGGAAGGGCTATTCTACCATCGACCAAATGTTTGTTCTTCAATCAATTATTCAGAAATATTTATCTAGAGAAAAGGGGAGACGTTATGTTGCTTTTGTCGACCTTTCAAAAGCCTTTGACAGTATTCCATATAGTTCCTTATGGTATAGCTTAATTGGTAAAGGTATGCACGGAAATGTAATAAATGTAATTCGGTCGATGTATGGCAATTTGAAAGCTTGCATTAAAACGCGAGATGGATTAACAACTTATTTTGGATGCACGAATGGACCCTGTCAGGGATGTATGCTGAGCCCCCTTTTATTAGCGTTGTATATTGAGGAATGTGTGACGATGCTCAAATCTGCACATTGTCCTGGAATTGTCATCAATGATAGTGCACCCAATATTATTACGTTAATGTTTGCAGATCTTTTGGCTAATTGTGCAGATACTGTTGGTAGGCTTCAGAAGTGGTCCTGATGATAGCGGTCCAGGTTGGCCTTAGTTGGGGTCACCTTCACCATGTGTTATATTTTAAGTTTTTTGTATATCTCGTTGAAAATCACTTTTATTGGAAGCTCCAGTTTTGGTACTGCGATTTTTGTTATACACGTTATGAATGCACATGGTGAAAATAAACGAACATTGACTTGAAGGGCCTAAATATCTTAGAAACGTTCGGTGACAAGTGGGGATTAAAAGTGAACATGGATAAAACCAGAGTACTAGTATTTAGAAGAGGTGGTATTGTTATGTCACGAACCACGGAAAGTGGTTGTTTAAAGGTAAGAAGATGGCTGTTGTTTCACCCAATAAATATTTAGGTATAGTCTTTACAAGTACACTTAGCTGGTCCAAAGCTGTACCATTTTTAGCTGCACAAGCCAACAGAGCGCTGTCTAGCATCTACCAGTTAGCCAAGAAAACACACGGCCTTCCTGTAGATATAGCCTTTACTTTATTCGACAGAATAATCATTCCAATATTAACATACGGCTCTGAAATATGGGAGTTTAAAGAGTATCAGGTAATCGAAAAAGTTCAAGTTACATGTTGTGAACGACTCTTGGGGCTTCCTGATCAGACGTCTGATGCACCTGCCCTAGGTGAATGCGGCAGGTACCCGCTAGCAAAGATTATCATGTAAGATGCATTAAATACTGGTTAAAGTTATTAAGAATGAGTGATGACAGATATGCCAATTGTTGTTATGTCATGTTAACGCTACTAGACGAACACAACAGAATAACTTAGGTTACATCAATAAGAGAATTGTTAAATAAATATAATTTCAATGACACATGACAAAATCAAACAACAGTAATTGAAGGTAGTTTCTTGACCGATTTCGCTGCAAAATTAGACCAGGACATTTAGTCCGAATGGTCTATGCAGGCACGAAACCAGTCGCTTAAGCGTGTACTTTACCTTTGAAGGTAGCCTTCAACTCGCATCATATTTGTGTAAAGTTAATATTGTTAAGCTACGAAAGTTCTGCGCTGTTCTGCACATAAACTTTCTGTCGAGTTTGGGCGTCGCGATGGCACTCTTCTAGAAGACAGACTTCGCACCCACTGTCTCGGAATCGGTGTTACCGTTATCGAGGATGAATTTCATGTTTTGTTGTGTTGTACCAAGTTCGCGGATATTCGTGAAATATATATTGATTCTATATTTTGGAACCCTCCAACATTTGATCTTTTTCAGGCCATAATGTGTCATAATGATGTAACGACCCTGAGGAATTTGGCAATGTGAATATATCTTATTGACGTAAATGTATGTTCTTCAAAATACTGCGCACCATGCAAACTGTTTGTATGATTACATGTTGTGTCATTTGGGCCTTAAGGCCTTCAAGACCAAATAAACCACAACTATTGGTCAAAGAAACATCCGTATTGATGACGTGGCCACCACACTTGACTTACTTTCCAAACTTGACACGGAGAAACACAAGTTTGAAGCCAGGCAACATCGATATGATCAGTGCATGTCTAACTTGTATTGTTGAATAATAATGCCATTTTGTCACAAGCACACAATTCAATATCAGGGCTCATGACCATTGTTCAGGTAGTCAGGACTTGACAAAAGATATATATTTAGCATTCATGAAGAAACCATAATTGATACCAAAATACCATACGTGGTTACCGTACACAATGTTGTTGCTGTTGGCTCTCTGGTGGCCCATAGCGACCAATAAATATTTTTATCAGGTATAAGAACCAGCATTATACAACGAAAATGACAATGGCCCAGACTACTTTGGTGCAGATTCCTTTTATATTTGTGGTTTTGGTGCCAGATAGTACTACATACCATGACAGATGGACATCCACTTCGTCAGATGGCTGATGCTGACTGACTCCGCCGAAGTCACAAGCACCACTAAAGTCAGTCATAAATGCCGTAGACAAAGGTTTCGGCCCATATTTTCCGCGAATTGTACTGCGTTTGTACTGCGATGTTATCCTTTTTTATGACACGAACAATATTTCTCCATGCTGACACGCCATTGGCAGAAAACGCTCTGTCGCCAAAATACTAAAACACGCGTCATAAAATGATGGTTGCCATTTCGCCGAACGTGCTTTGAACAATATATGCTCTATATTTATACCAGCCACGAGGATGCCATTGCAACTACAGAGCCTTTCATTGTCTGTGATTTAATCTATTTGCGAAAGTGTGTCTGCTGCCAATGGAGTGTCAGCATAGAGAAATATTGTTTGTGTCTTAAAAAAGGATAACAGGATAAACGTTTAATGTATTTGGCTTTGGAGAGTCCATATGGGTTTATCTGGTACACCATGGTCCAAAAGGCACTTAAATACATCTTTTGCATATTCAATATTACAAATATTTCATGTACCCGGAAGTGTGAATACCGCACTCGACATAAGAACGAAAAATCACTTTCAGCCATAATTATCAGAAGGAAAGGTATAAAGAAAATCACAATCCAGATCGGCAGATGTGCGATAGATGGGCCATAACGCGCGAAGAAGTAGCAAATGACAAAGTATTTTGCCCAAGGCCAGCCTATCAAGCATTCTTGCTCAATCCCAGACATCTTCGCTAGATTATGAACGTTCATCGCATGCATGGGTGCGATCGCATGGGTGAACGCATTTCAAAGGACACGCCGTATGACGACCATAAGGACCCGCCCTATGGCGACCATAAGGATACGCCCTATGGCGACCATAAGGATACGCCCTGTGGCGACCATAAGGATACGCTCTATGGCGACCATAAGGACACGCCCTATGGCGACCATTAAGGTTAGGCCCTATGGCGACGATAAGGACCCGCCCTATGGTGACCATAAGGACAGGCCCTATAGCGACCATAAGGATACGCCCTATGGCGACCATAAGGACACGCCCTATGGCGACCATAAGGACACGCCCTATGGCGACCATAAGGACACACCCTATGGCGAACATAAGGATACGCCCTATGGCGACCATAAGGACACGCCCTATAGCGACCATAAGGATACGCCCTGTGGCGACAATAAGGACACGCCCTATGGCGACCATAAGGACACGCCCTATGGCGACTATAAGAACACGCCCTATGGCGACCATAAGGACACGCCTTATGGCGACCATAAGGACACGCCCTATGGCGACCATAAGGACACGCCCTATGGCGACCATAAGGATACGCCCGAAGGCGACAATAAGGACACGCCCTATGGCGACCATAAGGACACGCCCTATGGCGACTATAAGAACACGCCCTATGGCGACCATAAGGACACGCCCTATGGTGACCATAAGGACACGCCCTATGGCGACCATAAGGACACGCCCTATGGCGACCATAAGGACACGCCTTATGGCGACCATAAGGACACGCCCTATGGCGACCATAAGGACACGCCCTATGGCGACAATAAGGACACGCCCTATGGAGACCATAAGGACACGCCCTATGGCGAACATAAGGATACGCCCTATGGCGACCATAAGGACACGCCCTATGGCGACCATAAGAACACGCCCTATGGCGACCATAAGGACACGCCCTATGGTGACTATAAGGACACGCCCTATGGCGACAATAAGGACACGCCCTATGGCGACCATAAGGACACGCCTTATGGCGACCATAAGGACACGCCCTATGGCGACCATAAGGACACGCCCTATGGCGACCAAAAGGACACGCCCTATGGCGACCATTAAGGTTAGACCCTATGGCGACCATTAAGGTTAGACCCTATGGCGACCATTTGGTCGAAAATCATTATTGATGACTTGTATCTATAGCCTAATTATGGCCTAAGTTTCCCGAATTGCTTGAGATGGCGTGCTACTTGTATTCACCCCATTACATGAACTCGTAGTGATGGCGGACACGGATGATTCTCATGAGAGAGAAAGTCTTTCAAGTTTCCGTTGCGAACTTGACACGCAATGCAAAGCCTTTGAATGTAAAGCCTTTTTCATCAAGCTCCTGTGATTTTTGTATTGTTGAGCTTCGTTGGAGTCCTGAACACGTACGCGCAGGATGTGTTTTTCGTGTAAATTGTCTATAAGGCCTTCTACCAACAATATTTTGATCACAAACCGTAGTCTTTTGCGTGAAGCATGGTCCCAGCGACTATGACATTTTTGCGAGCAAAAGCTACGAAATATTAGCAAAATGACCCCAGACCTCGTTATCTGTAGCCTAGATCTGTTTAAGCCTGCGACCACGGTACATATGGATATCCTCACAATGACGCTCCTACACCTTTTAGATGTCCAGATATTGTGTGTTATTGTCGAAATAGCCGCCATTATGGCAACCTAAGGGCGCCTTACTCTTAAAGACAATTTGTTGAATTCTTTGACCCAGAAAACCAATACATAAACTTACATAGAATGATCCCTCTTCGTTTTGGAGATGTGTACTGTTGCAGGCCGTATCCGCCATCTTGGATAATGGCGGTAGCGTTGTCCTATCTTACACAATAACATATCTTCATTTAGCGATTCCGGAAACCTATAAATAAACATACAAATCATCAGTGTTAATTTTCAAAATATTGGGTATTTTTTGGTGGTCTTGTCCTCCATTTTGACTGGACTAGCTCACGCCGCTAGCCCTGGCTCCTAGCCCGGGTTTGCTAGCACAAGCCCCTAGCCAATGCCCAGGCCAGGCCTAGCCCATGCTGCTAGCCCATGCCACCAGTCAAGGCCCTTAACCCAGAGGAGATCGACGAGAACTGTGACGTAACAGCGACATGGCGGCGGAGAGAGTAGTTGAAAATTGTTGTTGAAAAGTTTCACCAGTACAAAAAGTGGTGGATTTTGTTTGTTTTCAATCTCATTGCTCTTGGAACTATAAAGGTATGAAGAACAACTTGACAAATTGATAAGGACCGTTTGTACTTTCTACAATCGATGGCCGAAGGGCGCTGATTTTTAAATCAACAATCGCAACCGACACTGGCTTCATGGCCCTCCGGCCCGCTCCCCAGAGCGGATAAGCCAGGGAGGGGCATGCAACAGGGCTAGTGCCGACAATGCAGGCACATGGCGAAGCAATATCGCCTCTCTCTCTCTCTGCAGCAGCCTTCAGAGATTTCTGGCTTCTTGAGGCTGATTTCAGGTGCTTCATGGCTGTGCTTCATTCCGGAACATCAATGCGATGAAATGGCATTTAAACTCTAAATACACAGATAATAAGTAAAGTACATGCATTAAAACATTTTAAAATACATATCCCAATGCTTCGGACTTTTCGTTACGGTGTTTTTATGTACCCTAACATATACGTCACACATAGTCAGGCTACCCGTGTGCACAGAGATTCTAAACTTGTTCCGAACACATGCTTCGTATGTTTGTCCCCAAAGTAAGTAAACCGGAAGTCTTGGCAAACGAGACATTATATATAGCCGTGTCGCCTGCGACATGAACTGCACCGTAGCGTTTTTTTACAGACATGCTTTATGCAACAGAAAATGTGAGTGTTTTAGTCAACATGTGAAAATAGATTTCTTTAACAGCGACCAAGTGTCCTAAGGGAGAACGTTACATGTCGTCCCCTTCCCAACTGTCTGACGATAGTAACAAGAATGGATTCGTAAAAGGCCCTTTGGAGCAGTAGCAATTATGGGCAATAAAGGGTAATTTCGGTGTTTTCAACAGTCGCGGGAAATCAAAACACAACATGGCGGTCGATGAAATGTATTTGGAGAATTTAGACGAATTTGTCAATGATGAGAAGAAAATAGTGAGTAACATTTATGCCCACTACGGTGTGGGGTTCGCACTAAAGTTTGAGTTTGCATTTGATCCATAAGCACACCGGTCAAACAGCTGCCATCTAAATATATCTCATAATTCTCTGGCATTGACCATTGTCACTGTGACACTGGAGTGCTGCACTGACCCTGTCAGTCTGTCTGTCAGTGTCAGTCTGTCATTCTGTCAGTGTCAGTGCCAGTGGGCGCATTTCTTTGGTACCCCGGGTGTATCCCTACGGTGGACCGAATACGCACATTACGCATCGGTTCACCGCCTGACACTTCTTTCACCGGGTATGGATGCGAGCGCATGCATTCGGCATGCCGATATGCCCCGTTCTAAACAGCACGAGGCATTCGGGAGAAGATAGCGGCTGATTGAAAGGTGATGAAGAGTAGGTTGGTTCCAGTGCCTTAATGTGCACCGGATGTGAACGGTGTATATATTTCATTGGAATAGCCATATCCCTATCGGCTTACTCGGAAGTTCCCTGTCATGTGTTGCGGGCCCGGGGCGGGATACCGAACCGGGCCCAAAGAAATGTGACCAGTGTCATTACCAGAGCTAGCCTCGGGAGACCAGGAGACCCACTCTGTTCAGCCGTTGGGTCTCGGTTCCAGCCTGGGTTTTGCACAGGGACTTTTAAACAGAATAGGCGCATTTAGAAATTCTGAATTATCTGGAGGCACACTGGGGGTAAATATCACTATAGATTAATCTTTTACCTATCAAATTCTTCCAAACAATCAAAAAGATTGATCATATGTATCTGTGTCTGCAAGATGATTTACGAAGCACCAACGTCCGAACCGGGTGCCATACTTGTTTTTGGCGCGTGCTTGTGATTGCAGCCTGGTTCCAAACTTTGAATTCTCTGTGAGAGAGGGCGCTGCTATTGTCCTTAACTTGAAAGTGCTCGTCTGACAGCGCCATCTATCAAAGATTCATAGGCTGGGAACTAAGTTGTATTAACCAGGTACCAGCATACGCCAAAACAGATATGGCGCCCTGTTCAGATGTTGGTGGTCCGTAAAAAGTCTTGCAAGCACATATACAGGTGATTAATCTTTTTGATTGTTTGGAAGAATTCGATAGCTAAAAGATTGATCTATACAAAAATGTGATATTTAACCCAAGTGTGCCTCCAGATGATTCAGAATTTCCAAATGCGCCTATTCTGTTTAAAAGTCCCCGTGCAAAACCCAGGCTGGAACCGAGACCCCAACAGCGGAACAGAGTGGGTCTCCCAAGACTATACCAGAGCTAGCCTGAAAACGAGATGTTACTGTCGTTAGACAGCTGGTAATGGACGACAAGTAACGTCTAAACTCATTGCACTTGTTTGCTGTTCAGTGAACCTATTTTACCATCTTAACTAAATTTTCTAAAACATTCACTTGTCAGCGGTGTTTTGAAATAGCAGATTTCTTCCTTGATATAGGGGTACCTAGTCAACTCAACCCAAAACCAACTCTACCCATGACACGCTCAACCCATCACCTACTCGATCCCTACCAACTCTACGCCAAGCCAACTCTACCCCAAGCAGTGTTAAGCGTATTACCACCCGCCACTCGCCGGATTAGTACTGTTCCGCGGGAAGTTGGAATCTGTGCTGATTTGGAATTAGCGCTGCACATTTTCGGAATTCCCATTCAGCGTAACCGGCAACTGCGCAATCCCGGGATATTTAAAAAATCTCCACCAACCCAACAGTCAGTTGACCAGGAAGAAAATTCTCAGCATATATTTAGCCACTCTCTATACTGCTACAGTCCCAACCATTACTGATAAATGTTTAATTTTCCTTTGGCAGCTAATAACAATTAAGCAGCAATTAAGGCTTGTTTTAGACCATCCAACACTGTTATACTGAAGACCACAAAAATATTGGTTGGCGGGAAAAATTTAATGTGATGCTAAATGTTATTAAAAATGCTGAACAGGTAAATGGGTTTTAATTCGCCAGAAGCAGACAGGGCCTGAATCATTTAACGTGGTTCCATACAAAAATCAGAATTTCAATTTAGGCCAGTACTATATCAGAATTATTCCAACTGGGCCGGCTATTGTATTGTAATTGTTTTATTAAATTGGGCAAGAACCGTGTGGGAATAAATCCAAGTATTATTATTAAAATGCAGAGACACGATTCCAATATGGCCGGGCCATGTGGGAATTCTTATTTGGCGCAGCGCCATATGAGAATATTCCCACATGGCGTGGATCACGACATGTTGCAGACCAGCACCATTGACATCAGTGTGTCCTCTGGGGCAATTGTGTGTTATTAATTACTTGATTAAACACACAGGAGGCTTTGCTGCCATTGTCATTTTGACATATACCGATAGCTGTCCATAAGATAGGCGCAACAGCTCTGGTGGCTCATGACGGGAGGGGCGACCACACTTAATTGAAGCTGCAGCTGGGCTCGGAACTATCACGTGGCTTTCCACTCTGAAAGATGCGGTACATGTATAATGGGATTCGGGCTCAGGCACACCTATACCTACTTGGCCTAGCGCCCAGTTATCAGTATCTTATTCGGTCGTCTTATTCTTAACTCAGCACCCACCCCCTAACTCCACCCCCTTCATTGGTACCCCTTTCCACTTTCTAACTACAGTTGATAGTGGGGTTGAATTGCTACATGCCGTTTCCTTACAGGAGTCGACTTGGTAGGGATCGAGCATGTCGTGGGTCAAGTTAGTCTTGGGTTGAGTTGTCTAGAAACCGATATAGGCTATGGTGTGTCATCGTCAATGTATGTCACCAGGGCGGCGTCACCATGGTAGAACCGGCCTATAGCCAAATTCATTAATGCCTGTTTTTGGCTGATATTTTCGTTAAAATTTAAGTAAGCAGTCAACAATTTCCATACAGGCTGCACGACCCTTAATCCCCGGGATACTCCTCCACTGCTAATGAGTGAATAATACCAAGTCATTGTTTATCTTAATCCACCGCCACCTGGGCATGCCTTCACCCCTTCCAACATTGACCACCATGCCCCCTACACCATACCCCTGGCACCAACAAACCCCTCCCCCTCCCACATCCCACCCCCTGCCTCTTCAGTTGCCAAATTGTCACACGGTCAATACATCCTATCTTCATAGTGGGCATAAACCATTTGTACAACTTTTGGTCAGCTGTCATTACAGCAACATTTCACACCCACTAGATACCAATTACCGCAGTGTCCAATTTTGCAGCTAAGCAGACTACATGCAGTATCCAATTTTAAAGTTAAGCGAACTAAATGCAGTATCCACCTTTGCAGTTAAGGGGACTACATGCGGAAACCGCTAGACATCAGTTACTGTAGTATTCAACTGTACAGTTAATTGGGCTACATGCGGAAACAGCGCTAGGCATCAGTTACAGCAATACCCTATTTTACAGTTAAGAGGAAACAGTGCTTGACATCAGCTACCGCAGTATCAGACTTTACAGTTAAGGGGACTACATGCAGAAACAGCGCTAGGCATCGATTATTGCAGTATCCAACTTTGCAGTTAAGCGGACCACATGCGGAAACAGCCTTAGGCACCAATTACCACAGTGTCCAACTTTACAGTTAAGCGGACTACACACCCACACACCCAGGACGGACCCTCTCCCCCTCACACACACCCAGGGCGGACCCTCTTCCCCCTCACACATACCCAGGGCGGACCCTCTCTCCCTTACACACACCCAGGGTGGAGCCTCTCCCCCTCACACACACCCAGGGTGGACCCCCTCCCCCTCACACACACCCAGGGCGGACCCTCTCCCCTTCACACACACCCAGGGTGGACTCTCTCCCCCTCACACACACCCAGGGCGGACCCTCTCCCCCTCATACACACTCAGGATGGACCCTGTCCCCCTCACACACACCCAGGACAGACCCTCTCCCCCTCACACACACCCAGGGCAGACCCTCTCCCCCTCACACACACCCAGGACAGACCCTCTCCCTCTCACACATACCCAGGACGGACCCACTCCCCCCCACACACACCGAGGGCGGACCCTCTCCCCCTAACACACACCTAAGAAAGATACCCCACTCAACCCCTCGCTCACATACACCCCAATATGGACTCCCCTCCCTCACACACACCCAGGACAGACTCCCCTCGCCCCCTCACACAGACTCTTAGGACAGACCCTGCCCCCTCACACACACATAGGAGCCCCCCCCCCCCCCCCCATGCACCCTCACATCATACACCCGCGAGCGATGCCCTCTCGCTCCTCCTTTACACACCCATGAGGGACCCCATTCTACCCTCATACATACCTGGGATGGACCCCCATCTGCACATGGACTAGGAAAGGGAACAGGTTTTTTTACTGACCACTTGACGCTTGTTGCATAAACAGTAGATTTTTACCAAACAAGCTTGACTTCTGAACATTTCATATTTCTGACTTTAAAATAACCACTATAACAGTGTATCTTTCTCACAGATCTTGACTGGAGCCTTATTAGCATGTGGTGGCTGGTGGGGGTGGTAACATTTATAGGTTGCATAAAAAATGCCATTGAGGATGCTTTAGTTTAACAGTATACCTTTCAAACAGATCTTGACTTTAACATATTGTGTCTTGCCAAATGATCTTGCATTTAATAGTGTATGTATCTATCAGATCTGGACTTTCATGGTGTCTCTTTCCTCTTTATTATTTCAGGTAACTTTCAAGTGGCTGAGTAAGACATTAGCTGTCCATGTGAACCAAGCTAAGCAGTAAGTATATGTTGAGTACTCGGTATATCAACATTGCTGTAGAAAGGAATAGATTAAACCGATTAAGAGTTAAATCTCAAATTTGTCTATATAAATGAAAGTATGAGATGATTACCAGTTACATGTACATAGTTTCAAGCAAGCAATGTCAGCGCTTATTTGTCAGCAATATCTTGGAGGTATTGGATACATTGGATATTGGATGCAAAGATGAAAGTAATCATTACTATACTATATTATTGTACTATGGATAAAATTATGCACTTAATTTAGTTCATTTGTTCACGATTGCAGAATGCTGCATAATTTTGTGCAACAACAGAGAAATGAGAAGAGCAATGACACTTTGAGTGCTACATATCTGTTAACAGGAGTGACAGATAAAAATGGTCAACAGGTTAGTAGTGTACAAGTGGCATGGAGTGCTCTGGTCAACTGAGAGCCTAACGGCACTTGGATCGGTGGTTCGAGCCCTGCTATGGCAATATCTGTGTGGTCGCAGGATAAAGATCCCATGTCTTTCTTCGTAAAGAGTAGGGGGGTTGACATACAACCGGAAGTGTAGCGGCCAGCTCCAACAAGTGATAAATATGTCCAGAACCAACTCCTTCACCGGATACGTCACAAACAACAGGGATCTTGGAGAAGTTCCGGTTCGTTCCGCTGCGAGTCGGTCCGTTCCGGTATTTTTATAAGCCCACCCTTGTGAAACTATTTCAAAAGTTGGCCTCAGATACCAAGTCATGCATTTATGCCAGGGCAGAGCAGGAGTTAACCATTCTGTACACCTAGGGACTAGGGACACGAACCAAATCCATCACGGGTTGATATCCTCATCATCAGTCCACGGATAATAATATAAAAATGGAATAATATCTTTTTACCCCCTCCTTAGGTATTACAAGTGGAACTAGTGGCAGAAGAAGATCTGGAAGCTTCCAAAGCGAAGTATTTGTCCTTGAGCAGCTGTCATATTTATAGTGTGCAACGAACAAAGTTAAAGGTGAGTAGATCTCGTCTATGGATAAGTTCTTATAGCTTCTTGAAACGTTCAAGCGTAAGCGGTATGCTTGGGTACTACAACGTACATTGCTTTTATGCTGCTTCTTTTCAACAGGAAATATTAATCTGTTTGCTATTTGTGACAATTGCGATCGAACTGATTCTGTTGCAATACTTGGTTTAATGCAGAAATACAGAATACTTGGTTTCATACAGTGTGGCTCCTGTAATGGTTTGCAGCTGTTTCTTTATCCTTTAAACCACCAGATCTAGACCTAGACTTCCGTTCGTTATTTCTTTGCAGGACACCAGCGCCATTTATTCTTCCGACTACGACTTGTTGAAGGAGCATATCCTGCAGTCCAACAAGTAGGTAGAGGACAGAGAAACAATCCCTGGAAACTTGCCCAGTCTGTGTGTCAATGCATTACAAGCTGACGTTGTCGCCTCTGTCAGAAATAGTTCCGACGATGCAGCTTTCTTAAGCTATTCAAAACAGTTGTTTCCCTCCCAAACCATGTCAGAATCTATATTTGTTACATATTATTTATGCCCTGATTAGAGGAAAAATTATCTCTTGTTATCACTTAATTTGTACTAAAATGTATTGCCTGAAGCCCGCTCAACATCCCAAAAATTGTGTCAAAAACCGGTGAACTACACACAAATCTGTGACGTAGTACACATAACTTTTTAACTTACGGTAAGCTCTCCTGCAAAAAATACATTTACCAACAGCTTTGCCACGAAATGTTAAGCAAAGGTTATAGTTGTGTTTAATGCGAATGAAGACCTTTCATTTCAGTATCCTATGCAGACTTTTTTTAATTGACGGAAAACAGCTGTTTAAATAAAATAGTTTTAAGGTCTTCCACTAAGACGAAGATTTACGGTCTTCTTTGCCCTGGTATTTATCTGTACTGCCACTAATATAATGCAGTGTGACGCAAATTAATCTGGCGTATCACCTGCCAGAGGGGTCACAGCTGATGGCATGTAAAAAAAAAATCAATTTTTCATTGGTCATTTTAATAGCTTGTAAATTCATAAAGGTGGATGTAATGTTTGTTCTATTAGTCACTTTCGTGGTTCTAACTTTGTGGAGATAGATGTGATTGTTTGTTGTATTGTTGTAACCACTTTTGCACTTTTGTGGTTTCGCAATTAGTAGAAAGATTGATGTTTTGTCGATAGATACACTGGTTGGGGTGTTAGCGAACTTTGTGGTTTCAAATGATGCCTAAGTTGCTTCGCAGAAACGCGGCAACGGACTGATAAATGTCACCATGTACTTATAAATAAAGAGAAGCAAGTTGCATAGTAACTCTTCATTCATGTTACAGATTCAGTGCTATCACATGTCCTCATGCCAAACCTCGTTCTGGTAGTGACCTCCAGAAGTTGAAAAACCGCAACCAAGTCAGCAAAGATGTCCAGGTATGTGTGCACGCATTTCAGCGTCAGCAATGGCTTTAACTCTCCAAAGTTTAAGAAATCATGTTTGTTCGATGCTAGATTACTGATGGGGAACTAACGATGGGGAATTCTCACGATGTATATATCAATTAAGCCGCCAGACTTGTACTACCGTAGAACCGCCGCTGCGTGTCTACGCGATGTGCAGTTGGCCGACCGCCTGGGTACCGTAGAACCGACGCTGCTTGTTTATGGGGTGTGCATGTTCAAGATTCAGAAGCCCGCCGTTGGGCTATTTATAGAAACGCTGTAGCAGGCACTGGCGGTTCTACGGTGCTATGGCGGCCAGCCATCCGAAGCCTGCAACTGCGCACCGCATGAACGCGCAACGGCGGTATTACAAACCACTACGCATTACAAAGCAACGGCGGTCTAAAGGATAGTGGGGTCTGTGTTGGTATGGATCAGTTGACTTGTTTCTGGCAGACTATTTATCTTCCAACCTGAACGTCGTCATAACGCTATAATGATGTGTTCGATATACATGGAACCCAAAACGCGTTGCCGAACTGACTGGTCGACACGAGAAGAAACCAAACCGGTTTGCTTGAAACTGTGAAACTATCGAGAGAGCTGGTTTGAGAGTTGCGGTTCCGCGGAACTGTCACTTTGATCAACACATTGACCGTAGTTACTCACAAATAGAGACTTCTGGACAAAAGTATGAGACTAATTTATTAACGGACAGTCCAATCGCTGGTAGAAAATGAAACAGATGGAATATTTGTGCTGGTACAACTTCATAAGCACGTGGCCATTGCCTAAATTATACATGCTGAAACTGTAAAAGAATGAAACGATGCGTCCGCAGTAAGGTGAGCAAACCGTTGAAGCCGGTTTCAAAAACGGTTGCGGTTCCCGTCGGTTTCAAGTAAATCCGGGGCCGGCCCTATAGCTCAGTGAGTTAGCGCGCTCGCCTTGAGTGCTCTGGCCACCTGAGAGCCTAACGACACGTGGATCGGTGGTTCGAGCCCCGCTGTGGCCATGTCTGTGTGGTCGCACGATAAAAATCCCATGTCCTTCTTTGCAAAGAGTACGGGGTTACCCCCCAGGGGCATGGCTCCACTCTCCCTTCCTTCTCCCATTGACGCGATATGACCAAAAGTGGTTAAAGCGTCCTGAATATACAACTAACCAACCAATCAAGTAAATCGAACCTGCCATCAATGTTCGTCCTGTCTTTCCAGTCTAAGCCCGCGCCCGCCTTCGCCAGCGGTCCTCCAAAGAAGCCCGTAGCCGCTCCTCCCAAGAAACCCGCGGGAATTGCTGGCATGTTCAGCAAGGCAGCGGAACCAAAGAAAGACCAGACCTCGTCTTTAGCAGCAAAGGCACAGGAACCAGAGGCGAAGAAGGCGGCGGAAGAGAAGAATCAGAAGAGCACGGCAAGGAATCGGGGAGGTGTGATGTCGCTATTTGCCAATCAGGGTAAGTGAGACTGTTTCCTCCTAATTTATAATATATTAATAATATTAAAGCTGCTAATACGGCACTTTTTCCTTAAGGAAACCTTCGGAATTTTTGAAATAGAACTGTAACAAAATTATTTATTCCGTAAATGCAATTTATAAGAGATGTCGTCTGCATTTATTTTAATTCCCTCGGACTATTTTTCACCCATGATAACTTTCTTCACAGCCAATAAACCCAAAGTAGACAAAAAGTCAAGCAACGACGAGAAAACAGCGGAAGAATCGACCAAGGCACGGAGCCCTGAGTCAACAGGCGACGCAGCAAAGTCCACGGCGAAGGAACAAACGAAAGAGGCAACTAGTCCCGAGGAAAAAACAGATGCGAAGCCCAAAGCTGCAAAGCGACCGCCTGCGGCAGCGAAGCAAGAAAGATCAAAGGGGTAAGTATTAGCACTTCAATATGGTACAGAGGCCACCCGAGTGGTCTGGTGGTTAGCGCGCTCCGCTTTGTCGCGTGAGCTCTGCCAGGCCAGCCATCGTGCCGGAGTTGGAGAACCACCCGAATGGTCCGGTGGTTAGCGCGCCCGGCTTTGTTCGAGTGAGCTCTGCCAGGCCAGCCATCGTGCCGGAGTTCGAGGATCACCCGAGTGGTCTGGTGGTTAGCGCGCTCCGCTTTGTCGCGTGAGCTCTGCCAGGCCAGCCGTCGGGTCGATAGGTCTTTTGCAAACAGTGAAGGGTTAGTGACATGGCTTCGCTCTACCTTTGATCTTTTCATGTAATGAAATATTAGTTTCACAGGTTAAATGGTTTATCTCAAGCTTAGCAAAAAATACAGTAAGTGTCAGATCTTAAGCAGAAACGTGCCACGGCTGTATGTTCAAGACTTTTTTACATGTCTAAACTATGTTTGTTTATGTATGTTTAAAAACAAAGTTAAGTAAAAAGGTAAATTAACCCGTTCTTGGAACATGAGAATTGATTTGCTTTGGCTTCACCCCTCCCCCGTCCCTATGAGACTTAACGCTTTGTCATTCGTTTTACCACAGAAAGAAGCAGAAGGCCGCATCAGATGACGAGGGTAGGTTCAGTGTGTCATTCTGAAGCCTGGAATGTCTCGTAGCAGTATTAATCCCTGTATATATATATATGACTTAGGCTCAGTTGTTGTTGAACTACGATATGATATTACAATTTAACACATTAGCAGGCTTCGCAGTCGCTGAGGTTCATCTGCCATCTACGCTGCATCGTATTAGGGGCAACAAGGCGAGACTGTGCTAGAATCGATGAAATTGCAGTTGAAGATGAATACCATTTTGTTATGATTTGCCCCTTATATTCGGTGTCTAGAAGAAACTTACTTCCACAAAATCTCATCAAATGTCCCACGAGTGCTAACTTTGTTGATCTTATGTGTAACCTGGGTCGAAATCGTAAGTAAAAAGGTAGCCAAATTTGTATATGAAGCCAGCGCACATAGACTCGCATCTTTGGAAAACTTGTGACGCATGTATGTATCCGCACGTATTTTTGTGAACTGTATATATGTACCATAGGCGTTGCCCCTTAAGTACTTTCAGAAACCATATTATTATTAACAAGTCGAGATTTGTGACGTGATAAAACACGTGACTGCATGATGAAGACGTGAACAATGACTGGTCACATGTTGTAGATTCCCTGGTGCCACGACAAGACAAGAAACGCCGCCGCATTAAACAGCGAGTCTTCGACAGTAGCAGTAGTGAAGACGGTAGGTCGCCTGAAAAACCTTCCGGGTCGATATTTTAACAAAAATCTAGTTCCCGACATTCATTCGGCTAGTGTTTGCAAGGGTTGTGCAATACGTTAATTTATAGTTACCAGAGTTACCAGACCATAAGGAAACAGCAAAGTTGTTTCGATATTTTCATAACTATATGGTAGTTTCTTGATAAAGCCTCGAAAAGTCATGGATTGTTTTGTCAATTATGGTCCAGGGAATAGTTAGAATAGTTGCCTTTGTGTCAGTCTTCTTCGCTGTATCATACAATTATAGTGGAAGAGCTCTCAATTAATTTGGTTTTAAGAAATAGAAATCGTGAGTGGGATGCACTAAAAAATCGCTTTCACTTCCTGTTCTGTTAGCTCTTTTAATGCAAATCCCAGGTTAAGTCCGATAAATAAGCTCACCTACTAAATGAAAAACTTTTGTTTAAGAAATGGAAATCGAGAATCCCATCCCAAGTCCACCACCTCCTGAACCGGAAGTAGAAATAGATCCGGCTTCTCCTGTTCGGGATGCGGCTTCGCCAGACTTTGTTGCCAACACGGATGACGAGGACGAAATCCCGCCAACAGCAGACGACAGCCAAGCGCTGCGTCCTCAAAAAGTGACGACCTTGACCTCACCGAACGCAAATGGCGTTCGGCGCCGGGTTCGCAAGAGAAAGATGGTTTCGAAAACGTTCGTCAACGACGAGGGCTTTATGGGTAGGTCACGTGATGCCTCAGTCATCACTGGTTGTATGTTTCCACAACCACGTGCGTTATGCAAGATCTTTTGTGTTCAGAAAATAATACGTTAAGATTATGCCATGTTGTGGGCATCACAACAGTTAAAGAATACGTAATATGTTGAATCAAAGACTAGTGACACGTCGGTATTTGATCAAATTGACTATTGACTGTATGACGCTTTTATTCGCATGCATTACACTGTGTAAAGGATAGAGCCCTGTACAAAGTGCGATATCAATGCTACTCGACTGAAGCAAACTATCGAGCAAACAAAAGTCTCTCTGTCTGGCTTATCTATTCTGCGCCAGGTGGCTGGTGGGGGGGGGGTAAGCGCCCTGGTATAGTAGTTAGCGCCCTCGACCGCAGATTAACAGGTCCTGGGTTAGTATACGGCCCCGAACATCTAATCTGGGGGGCCTATTTCAGCCATTCATTTTTTATCGTTCCGAAAGGTTCCTTGGCCCGGTTTAGCCCTTATGTGCACTAAAGTGGCTTAAAATACGCAATTTGTTTCATTTCTTTTCTGCACGCGTCCCTTGCTCCACTTCAGTAACAATCAATAAATTACTCAATCACCTTGGATTGTACAAGTGAAATTGACCTTTGTTTGACCTTGCAGAGACTGAGAAGACCTGGGAGGATTACTCCACTGACGCCTCTGAAGGCGAAGAAGTCAAAGAGACTCCCGTGGCGTCCAAACCCAAGGCGGGCGCCAAGCGCGACTCCAAGGTACGAACTGGCTGTGTGGCGCCGTGGTCACAGCTACGGGAAGGCGGCGATGGACGGGCCGGCCCGATAGCTCAGTGGGTTAGCGCGCTCGCCTTCAGTGCTCCGACCACCTGAGAGCCTAACGGCACGTGGGTCGGTGGTTCGCGCCCCGCTGTGGCTATGTGTAGTCGCAGGATAAAAATCCCATGTCCTTCTTGGCAAATAGTAGGGGGTAACCCCGGGGACATGGCTCCGCTGTTCCCTTCCTTCTCCCATTGACGCGATATGACCAAAAGTGGTTAAAGCGTCCTGAATATACAACCTATAACCGACGAACTGGCTGTGTGGCGGCGTGGTTTCAGCTACGGGAGGGCGGGTGGTGTGTCTGTGGGGTAGCGCGCTGTGTGTCAAATGGACTGACGAGAGTTCCAACCCAGACCTTGATTGAATCAAACTAACTGGTGGGTTGACTATTGTATGAATGCAGGCTGTCCAGTGATCCTACCTTTCCTACTTTTTTGTCTCCATTCTATTTGTCCTACTTTTTCTTCAAAATACCTACATTTTCCTACTTTTTGGTATTTGCTTCACCAGGCGCAATTTCAAAATGTCGTGAATTGCTGTAAAAATGTGTATAGATCTTCTACTATTGCAAAAGCCAGAGGTATTTTCTTTCTGCGTCCTGATATATTTTGAAATCAACACTAGTGTCTGTCAAGTTCTAATAAGGAAAATACAGGTACAGCTGAGCAGCATATAAGAAATATTCTAAAAAAACATTTTCTCAGTAATATAACTTTTTGTCATTTGTTTATCCGAAATAATGTTGCTACATATGCTATTTGAGTCATACTTTTTGCTTCTATCTTCCTACTTTTTCATGAGGGTGTGCTGGACAGCCTGTGAATGTGTTTCCGACGCATTTGCGTGTGCTTGTTTGCGCGTTGTTAGTGCTATAGGAATGTGTACATGAGGATTCCCTCCCGGCTCAGTTAGCTACAGATCAAGAGGTCGGGGTTCGAACCCTGTTACCTGCAACTGGAGCAAGTTTCATTTTCCCGGGAGACTTCTGGGCCCAGTATCGCCTTTGTGCGCCTGAATAGTGGCCTAAATGTGTGACATCATCACTCTAATGAAGTACTGAATATAGACAATAAATCTCTCAATAAATGACATGCGTCCGAAATTTTAAGCGTATATTACAATTATAACATTCGATCTGAAAACTTCATTTATTAATGTATTTATTTTCTTATGTGGTAGAAGATTGATTTTAGACTTGATGAGCAAAACAAAGGCCTCCGAGTAATCTGTGGCCTGATATTTTCTGTAAATTAATCCACGTTCCACCTTCACTGTTTTCTTGTTTTTTTTCAGCCGGAGAAGATGAAATCACCGAATAAGAAACCGTCTCCAAACAAAGCGTCCGGGGCGAAACAAATGTCTTTGATGACGTTCTTCAAAAAGAAATGAGATGTGAATCGGACTTCCAATGATTCGTGACTTAACGTGGACAGCACCATGTGGATAGTTAAACCCTTGGCACAGAGATACAATATGGACCTCATACCAGAGTCATGACCAGAATGGCGGCAGGAAAGAAATTCTCAAGGCCAATGAAGATATTGTTATAGCTGCAACAAGTGATAATAATTGCAAGAATTGGTGCAAAAGCCTTGTTTATGCACCAATAAACATACATAAATGAGACGCTTTGCACAGTATTTGTGATATCTTCCCTTGTTGTCTATAAATATGGATGGGCAATCGAGAAAGTTAATGGTTTTGTAGTTACGGAAGTCCCCTTGGTCAGCAAGGTGGCGCTCTCGTCACCGTTGTGTTCGTATTTTAGTTTGATTCAACCCCATTTGGTCGAATCTCCCAAGTCAGCCGAAAAGTTTCGCTGGCTAATGATCACCCTGTTTAGGCCATGTGTTCACAAAGGTGGATTAAAACAACAATCCACCAACGTCAAGCATCTAATATCTCATTTCATTGTTTCTACATTATCCTAAATACGTTCTTTGGCCCAATTTATGTACCATATATGCACAGAGGCGGGATAAAAAATCAACCTATATGTAACTTATGCATGAATACAGCTTACTGACCAATTGAATCCGATTTCACTGTCCCTTTTTTTACCTTGTCATAATGGGCAATTGCAAAAGTTCGTTTAGAACTTTCAGGTTTTTAATAATTGATTTATTGTGCTACGTACAATAAATGCGATTTCAGCTTTATCCATAGCCGACGAATAGATCTTGCGCCAGACGTAAACAGAACTAGTTTTGATCAGAGAACCGGGTGTCTGAAAGTGTTCATGTAATTATTACTGTGAAATGCTCACAGCTGGGTGGTCTGGTCGTGTCTCTAGACAACAGGGCGCTCACAGCTGGGTTGTCCGGTCATGTCTGACAGACAGCAGGGCGCTGACAGCTGGGTTGTCCGGTCATGTCTGACAGACAACAGGGAGCTCACAGCTGGGTTGTCCGGTCATGTCTCTGACAGACAGCAGGGCGCTCACAGCTGGGTTGTCCGGTCATGTCTCTGACAGACAACAGGGCGCCCACAGCTGGGTTGTCCGGTCATGTCTGACAGACAACAGGGCGCCCACAGCTGGGTTGTCCGGTCATGTCTCTGACAGACAACAGGGCGCCCACAGCTGGGTTGTCCGGTCATGTCTGACAGACAACAGGGCGCTCACAGCTGGGTTGTCCGGTCATGTCTGACAGACAACAGGGCGCTCACAGCTGGGTTGTCCGGTCATGTCTCTGACAGACAACAGGGCGCTCACAGCTGGGTTGTCCGGTCATGTCTCTGACAGACAGCAGGGCGCTCACAGCTAGGCTTTCCGGTCATGTCTGTGACAACAGAGCGCTTAGAGCAGTGTTGCCCTGTGGCACATACTCCTCTGCTATCTTCCCTCGACAGTCTGTGATGTGGATCAAACTCTCGTCTTTCTTCAGCAGAAGTCTCGCCACATCCACGTGACCTCCTTCGGCTGCCTGCCGTCGACAAAATAATACAGATAAAGAGAACATATAAAACAAAACTATTTTTGATATAACAATTACACCGAACACCAAAAACATTTTCAATATCGTCACAGTTGATTCTACTTGGTATATTGTTTTTTGGGTTGTTTAAAAAAAAAGTTAACTTCTTTAAAAAGCTATCATCACAATAAT
The DNA here is from genome assembly GCA_964019135.1 of Arenicola marina. Classification (NCBI taxonomy): domain Eukaryota; kingdom Metazoa; phylum Annelida; class Polychaeta; family Arenicolidae; genus Arenicola; species Arenicola marina. The sequence goes on along the minus strand of OZ025254.1, from coordinate 27,039,537 downwards.
CTATGATGAAATGACACAATACTATTCCTAAAAATGTTCCGCATATATGTCTGCATAATTATCAATAGTCCAAGCTGGGCTAAATATGTTTGTAAATGGTGACAAATGTCAGTCATGAATTGCAACCTCCTTAATCAGACCTAAACGCGAAAAGATATCACTATATAGTTTAAAGATCTACACCCACCTTGTGGAGCGCAGACTTCTGGTCATTGTCAAGCAGCGTAACATTGGCTCCTTTATCGATGAGAAGTTTTGTGATGTCCAAGTGACCGCAGAAAGCTGCTCGATGGAGTGGAGTCACCCCGCCCGACCGTGTTCTTACGTTCACGCATGCGCGTTTGCCCAGTAGCAGGTCGCAAATATGCAAGTGACCATTTCGGGCTGCGTAGTGCTGAAATTAATCAACATATCCTCTCATTATATAAGTCATCAGCCACATGTTCATGTACACCAAAACACTTAGAATAAGTACATACTAAGTAAATTTTCACTTAAATTAAATACCTATAATATAATAGGTATACACTTACATATTTCACTATAGTAGGCAAACACTTATATATTTCACTATGATAGGCACACACTTCTATATTTCTCTAAAACAGGTCCACACATATTTCACTAAAATATATACACTTACATATTTCACTAAAATAGGCATACAGTTACAGGTTTCGCTAAAAATAGGCATACAGTTACATATTTCCTTAAAATAGGTACACTTGCATATTGCACTAAAATAGATACACTTACATATTGCACTAAAATATATATACACTTACATATTTCAATAAAATAGGTACACACTTACATATTTCAATAAAATAGGTACACACTAACTTATTTCACTAAAATATATACACTTACATATTTCACTAAAATAGGTAGGCCTACACATTAAAATATCATTAAAATAGTACTTGCACTATTAATTGTGCAACCATTGCAATAATAGATAATTAATTTAGGCCTGCCTGAACATATGACATATTTACCTATCTTTCATTACAAAAATAAATACATCAACATATAAAAGAGGTATACTATATAGAATACTCTACCAAAGCAGTATAACCAGAGCTGTCCACAACGTTGGGATCTCCAGCATTCTGCAGGTAAGTCTTTACTTTGTCCACTTCCCCACTGAGTGCAGCCGACCACACACCTCGCTCGAAGTCCAGCTCATCCAATGTCTGCTGGACAGACGGTGAAGCCGCAGCATGGGAGCAGCAATGTTGGTGGTCTGCCATCACGTCTTGGGGCTCCTTTGGTAAGATAAATATATCATTTACCTCTATACCTTGCCCCTGGTAAATAACCCTGCACCCCCACCCCTAGTATAGCTACCCCTATATCTGAGTTGGCAGTTCAGCTGAAGCACCCATAGACCATACATGTTTCATCATGATTTGTACACCACACCTCAGTAAATCATTTACTGCTACTAACTTACTGTGCCTGTGCACCACACTCTAACATAAATCTGTAAATGCAACATCCCATTCCCAGGACCATACGCAACTTGCATAGAATTGCAAGCCCTTCAACTGTTCAATAAATAAACAGCTGTATTCATGCAGATTTAATGGCATGACAGCTTTCCGTGTGCATAAAGTCACATCTCCTACAACATGTTTATATCATCAACCTTTGTGGGGAAGCAAAGAAAGCGCTATGCCGTTACAGTTTAACCATAAATTTCCAAATTACAACCCTCTCGTCACAACGACGACTGCAGTCGTTTGACGGTGTCTGGGATAATGAATGCTCCCTAAAGCAGCGAAATGACGTCACCGACATGGGGCTTCGTGTTGAACCGAAATCTTGGGTTGTTTTGTAACCAATAATCATGCAGAAGAAACCGGCAATGAATGCCGTGAGCCTGTATATAACAACCTGCAGATATGTGATACAATCCAACCCTCACGACTCTGAAAACTGGTCGGAATTGCAGAATTGTTTGCCCCGTTTGCGGCAGGCTCTGTCGTGTTGCGTGTGTACGCAGATTCTCCACATCCCGATGGGCCCAGCGGAAAATGTTTGCCAGCACCACGTCTGTAAAGATTGCCTGGGAGGCAAGAAGCGGCTGAAACCCGCTTGTAGCTGGTGCAAAAAGGACGATGATTTCATCGAGAATGTGTTGATCAGGATCGTTGTGCAGTGTTTTAAGAAGCTGTGCGAATATCTTCAACAGTCAGCCGTGGCCAATAACTTGGCCAATGTGAATAACGGAGGGACGAAAACGCTTCTGACAATTATACAAGAAGGAATAGCGATACATGATTTGTGTAATGTCTCTTCAGGCTCCAGTTTGGGTTTGCTCGCCCCCAAATTACATAACTTTAGCAACTGTGGACAGCGCAAGGAAGAACGAAAAGAGCGGCGTGAGAGTAAAACTTCAATTAAGGATAAAGGTGAAGGTCACAAAGGAGGGAGTAATCATTTTACCAAAGTGAAGACCTCTGCATCGGAAAAGCGGTTCAGCTCAGAGACGTCCAAACACAAGGGAACTGAAGGAAAGAGAAAAGTAGAAGAGCAAACAGCAGAACCGGATACAACCACAGCATCAAGTCAGGAAAAATGTTCAGAAACTGGGAGTTGTAAACCCCCGAGAAAGGGGAAAGACCTCTATGAGACTGTGGTCTCTGAGCATGATTACAATCGCGAGACTACAGACACTTCACTGCCTCATGCCATTCCCAAAGTTCGGATAAGGAAAATTGAGGGTGACCATGAGAGCCTTATCAAGCGGCCAAAATTGACTTCAGAAGCAGCAGGAAAAACGGTTAAAGATTATGTATCTGATACAACTGAGGGTGCTGGAGGGGTAGATAGTACTACATCAGGGTCTGATGGATCTCCACGGTCACCACGGTTACATGACAGTGCTTCACCCAGTTCACCTCATGTGTCAGTCAAAAATGGATCTCACGATAGCGGCTCTGGTCATGTTTCATCATCGTCATCTAAAGGAAAGTCCTCGAAGAAGAAATTGGATGGCTGTCGTTGCGGCTTAGCCACCCCCAATCCTGGGAAATTGACATGCTGTGGACAGCGCTGCCCCTGCTACTCGGCATTTAAAGGCTGTGTTGACTGCCGATGCAGAGGCTGCAGGAATCCAAGAGGGGATATCCCAGGACCTCTGTCCATCAAGTTCCAGTTACAGCAGCAGCATCAAGGCTTAATCGGCCAGAATCCTCAAATCATCTTACAGCCAATCAAAGTAGAACATGAGGAACACGACAGCGATATTGATATTGACATTTAAGTTTTTTTATATATAAAAGATATCTTTATATAAAGATAATGCAGTATTTTCTTCTGCTACTATTATCATTGCTCTGAAAATGTTTTAATATATATATATGATTAAGTATTTACTAAGTTATACCTGAACACATAGTGTGACGGTATAAATGTTAAAACTATATGAAAACAGCCCCACTTTCCCACACAGGATTTCCCAATTTGTCCAAAACAAGTGGATTCACAAGATGCTGTCTTATTTATTACAAATGGTATATGTGTTCAAGTGCTAAAAACCTAAATATATATATATATCATTTCTGTTCAAAACATTTTCTCAGGACAAATATTGCTGTATGAGTAACTACAAATTAATTGGTAAATTCTGTTAAATTGCTTCCTTGACACCAGTTGTTTTCTGTGCTAGAGAATAAGTAGACAGATTATAAGTTAGATGGCTTCAAAGTGAATAAATGTTTGGTGATAATTTGTATTTGTTACAAATACCAGTACATAGCTGTTTACAAGTGTAACATGTGACTAGAAGTCCTGTTGTGAGAGGTTATGGCCAGTGCACGTCCGAGGCAGAGATAAAATTAATAATGTATTTTACATATATGTTCCTAGAAAGTCCTTGAATTTCGTTGTGATCTTGGTAATGTGAACTATCAACACCAGTGAGCAACATGTTATTTCAAATTCATGAAAAATTGTCTCCTGGTACTTGTACAGTGTTTATTCACTTAAATTATTGATTTCAAGGACAGTCGATCATTGTTTCTAGCATTTGGTGCAATGTGAAATATCTGTTATGCTATGAATATTTCGCACAAAATGGGAAGTCGCAATTTCGCATTGTGCTATACATAGGCTTGCAAACCCGAGAGCTATTCATAAAGCTTTGTGCGCCCAATTAGTGATGATTTTTTTTATTGCCTTTTCCATAAATTTTTCAATGTTTCATTATAATAAAAGGACATTTGGTTACAAATTTTACCATATGATATACATTGTCCTAACCATGTAATTTGAAAAGGAGCTGCAAACTAGAGTTTTGTAACCTTTTCTACAGTCTTAAAACTAGCAAAAGTCATGAACTTTCTGCAGCATTCTTCATCAACGTGAATGAGCAGCTTTGTAAAATAATAATTTACACTATATATTAAATGTATCGTTTGGTTTAAATAGCAAAAATTCCAGTTTGCAGCCCCGATATTAATCCTAATATAAAACTTGACTTCTATGATAGCATATCAAGATACAGGGAGGAACTAGTAGGGAATGTATTTCGATGAGACTACTGTGTTTATATAAATAGCTGCTTTGAAGTGATCACTTGAATATTGCTGTGGAATGATATCGACATAGTGGCGGTTCTGTGACTTGTAGGGTATCACCTGTATGTTAGTATGTGAAAGGTTGAACAAAAATGTCCTCATTTCTGTTGATGACCGATGATAAAAATTTGTATTTCGGCGCCAAACGCCGTAGAAACTAGTTGAAACATCTGAGCTGTCCGGTGAATATGAATCATCCAATCTTTGTAACAACTACAAAAACGTGCCCTCTACGCATGGGAGTGGCTTGCCCAATAGAGGGCAGCACGGTATTACGACATGAAAATAAGGAATTATTCCACATAGCTGGTCATAATATCAGAATATTTACATTGGTGGTGTTTATAAATACGAACGAAAAATGGCGTGGTTAAAGGAAATTCCTGTGTTCTTACATGAATCTGTCCTTTTACAACGTGCATTACTGACAACATCAGGCTGCCTTGGATCTATTTACACATGGTATTCCATAGTATGGAACTTATCAGTATGGAGGAAATAAAAACTGCCTAACATATCTTTTTACATAAGTCTTCTTATTTCTGTTACACGTAAAGGAGTAAAGATTTGTACACGAAAGTAAAATCGACGCTGATTCCAAACAGCGAAACTTCCAGATCAAGGAAACTAATCCAGAAAAGCTCTATCGTGAACAATTGTTGCCCAGCCGAAACGGGATCACATTCTGGTCTAATCGGTTGCGACTTTTGCCATCATCTAAGTCTGATTGGCTGGCTGCCAGTCCAACGGTTGCTGGTTGGGTTCGAACCGCACGTGTGACAAATATTTCTGTTTGTGCAGGGTACAGATATCTTCGTTCGGAATAATTCTACAGGTTTTGCCCGTGAGATCTTTTAGCTTTTAACTCTTTTTTTTATAACTGCTTACCGGTTACTTGAAGCATCAATCTGTATCGAATCAAGACGCCCCATTGCAAAGAATGACGTCTTTCCGAAACACCGTGCCGCCCAGAACCGACCTCAGTGCGAGACGATTGGGAGTTGTTGGAACGGAACATCGTAAAAAAATCGACATTCGACACTGACTATTTTGAACAATCTACACTGGACCCTCCCATTCCAGACCCCTACCCGCATTTATTATGGTCAATCGAAGGATCGGGACTTTCACTATGGTAGAGGGAAAGATTGGAGACTTTCACTATGGTAGAGGGAAAGATTGGAGTTCACTATGTTAGACGGAAGGATTGGAGGCTTCCACTATGGTAGACGGAAGGATTGGAGACTTTCACTATGGTAGAGGGAAAGAATTAAGACTTTCACTATGGTAGAGGGAAATAATTAAGACTTTCACTATGGTAGAGGGAAAGATTGGAGGCGTTCACTATGATAGACGGAAGGATTAGAGACTTTTGCTATGGTAGAGGGAAAGAATTAAGACTTTCACTATGGTAGAGGGAAAGATTGGAGGCGTTCACTATGATAGACGGAAGGATTGGAGACTTTCGCTATGGTAGACGGAAGGATTGGAGACTTTCACTATGGTAGAGGGAAAGAATTAAGACTTTCACTATGGTAGAGGGAAAGAATTAAGACTTTCACTATGGTAGAGGGAAAGATTGGAGGCTTTCACTATGATAGACGGAAGGATTGGAGACTTTCGCTATGGTAGAGGGAAAGAATTAAGACTTTCATTATGGTAGAGGGAAAGATTGGAGGCTTTCACTATGATAGACGGAAGGATTGGAGACTTTCGCTATGGTAGAGGGAAAGAATTAAGACTTTCACTATGGTAGAGGGAAAGATTGGAGGCTTTCACTATGATAGACGGAAGGATTGGAGACTTTCGCTATGGTAGACGGAAGGATTGGAGACTCACTATGGTAGAGGGAAAGAATTAAGACTTTCACTATGGTAGAGGGAAAGATTGGAGGCGTTCACTAAGGTAGACGGAAGGATTGGAGACTTTCAGTGTGGTAGAGGGAAGGATTGGAGACTTTTACTATGGTAGAGGGAAAGATTGGAGGCGTTCACTAAGGTAGACGGAAGGATTGGAGACTTTCACTATGATAGAGGGAAGGATTGGAGACTTTCACTATGGTAGACGGAAGGATTGGAGGCTTTCACTATATGGTAGCTAGAGGGAAAGATTCGAGGCTTTCACTATGGTATAGGGAAATATTGGAGGCTTTCACTATAGTAGACGGAAGGATTGTAGACTGTTACTATGGTAGAGGGAAAGATTGGAGGCTTTCACTGTGGTAGAGGAAAGATTGGAGGCTTTCACTATGGTAGACGGAAGGATTGGAGACTTTCACTATGGTAGAGGAAATAATGGAGACTTTCACTATTGTAGAGGGAAGGATTGGAGGCTTTTGCAATGATATACGTGCATTGTAAGGAAAAGAAAGGTTTGGATACCTTCTGTAACGTTCGTTTACTCTTTCTCTTTTTTAAAATTTATGTCCTCCCTGAATCCGTACGGCGAGTGACAAGTTGTTGCACCGTCACCTGGGAGGTCCTGCTCATGTGTCCAAACAAACATGACGGTAATGGCCCGGTAACGGCAATTTTGCGGCTGATACCGGCACCAGTGTTTATACCGTTTTTCCAGTTTCTCTGTCATTAACATTACGGTACACTTATCTACGGGCTCCGGCGTCGGTACAGACCCAGTACTATAGGATAGAAAAGGCCCGGTACAGGGCCAATCGCGAAACTTATTATCACTCAAAGCCGTCAGATAGCAGCACATGAAATGTTCATATTTTACAGCGGCACGTAGCGGGTAAGTCTACAGGTCCGCCGGAAGTTAGACATTTGTTCGCCATCCTCGACGGGAAAGTATTAGGGATTTTAAACTTGCATTGGTTTATGACCTGTGTGCAGCGGGAGATCAAGGTGTGGCTGCGAAATGCTCCGGATCGCAACGGAGGGCGGGGTGGGGGGCAAAACAGGCGGCAATTAAGTGTCCCCCCCCCCCTCGGCTCTATGTGTCCGTACGGTGCCATTATAACAAATCCAGGTGGAGGATCATCGCTTGGGGGGCCCGCATAGCACACCGGGTCAAAAGCCGATCAACAAACACCTCCTGGCGCAGGGTCTAAAGACTAAGGCTTAGGCATCCGCAAGGCTAAATCACGTCTTTAGTAGGGGAACATGGGGCAAAATGGCCACCTTAATGTCCCCCTGAAGGGGCAAAATGGTCAGCACATTATTTCAGCATGCTAATGAGTGAACTGAACGGCGTAACAAGGTAAAATCCTAACTCTCTGGAACAGTTTGACCCACACAGAAATTACAAATAACGGTTACGTCAGCAGAGGCGGATCGGCCGGGGAACTCTCATATGCGAAGTCCTACTGTTGAACAGACCAGAGGCAGAGACGGATCTAAGGGGGGCCGACCCGGCCCCGACCCCCCTTATTAGGGCGGACATTTATATAATTTTTATCTTTCACCATATAAAAATCAAAACCGGCCTCCCTATCCAGCATATCTGGATCAGACCCTGAAACCGGCCCCCCCTATCCAGCTTTTCTGGATCCGCCCCTGCGGGGGGATGGGGTATTTAATACATTGCTGGGTTTGGGGGGTTCCTGCGGTAAAGCCCCACCCCCCTTTTTCACCGCCAAAATCCGTTCTATGGACACAAATTTTAAAAACCCCCCCACCCCGCAAGTTTTAAAATATTCGCTCTATAGGGGTATCTTTTTCCTCATAAATGTCCGCTCTATAGGGGTATCTTTTCATCACAAATATCGGCTCTCTCAGGCATCAAGGCACCCGCGGAAACCCCTCTCCGCTCTATGTGTCGGTACGGTGCCATTAAAACAGATATATATATATATATATATATATATTTATATGTATACCGGCTGCTGGCAAAGCTCATGTACTCGATCCTTGCAATACTTACTTGAGTAGAAGTCTTAGGCCCGGCTCTAGACGATATGTTTTCCCAACAGGTCTGCCCCATAGGTTTTTCCTCTGGGTCTTTTGGCCTATGAGACATCACTGTACACACGGGCATTTCCTTTTACCCAATTCAGCCTTGACCACGTGACAAAAAGACATGCACTGATTGGTCAGAGATTTTATGAGGCGTATAGGTTTGACCTTGAGAAATTGAGCATGTTTTATTCCAGTCGACAAGACCAACCGGTCATAAACCCTGTACAAACGGTAAGATTCCCTATGGTAGAAGCCATATGTGTGACTTATCGATAAAATCGTATCGTCGTAGGCTTTACACAATTATAAACACCGCTGCAGAGCCTGCGAGTCGCTCAACTAAGGCACACATCGACCCACACAAACCCTTGACACTTTTACATGTCTATCAGATATGCATTTCAATATGGCTAAAACGTCCAACCTGACACAGTGTACATGTATATATAGTCGCCACCATGCGTCAGCCGGCTACTGTAATACTACAACTGTAGAAATAGCAAAATTATAGACTTCTCAACATTGGTGGCAATTAAACTGTGCGGTTTGCCTTTTTCGGCAGTAATTTAAATTATGCATGCAAGTCCGTGCATGTATTTTATAAAATATGTATACTATACGCATCACATGTACATTTGGAGCATTGCATTTGAGACTTGATAATGTCAAAATCGAACACGGAACTCAAGCATTTGGATTAATCCAGATTTTCATCGTTTGGATTAATCCGGAGTCTCATCGTTTGGAAGCTCAAACTCATCGTCTGAATCTTGACTTTCATCCAAAACTTCGTCACCTCGAACCAATGACGTCATATCCTGCAATTCGATGGCCTCGTTCTGGATTTCAGACGTTCTGCTGGGTGTTCGCTCCATGGATTCTTCGGCTAGTTCCGGAGCAGTTCCGGATCTGCGGGGAGCCGCTCGGCCCATGAAGTCCAAAATACAGAGTCCGGATCCGGACAGATCCAGAATAACGACGAGGGACGCAAGGATGAAAGACCAGGAGAGTCGCTGTCCGGCCGTCACATGCAATACTGACCACGTGACGATCACCGTCATCAGCATTAGAGCTGGAAAAGTAAATATATATATACGGTAACCATGGTTTCTGAAAAGGTCGGCCACGCGATGTGACGATATAAAAAAGATATTGAGGCTTTATTTTGCAGTCGGGAGTAAAATTAATACCTCGGTCAAGGTCAAATATCACGGTTAGGATCATATATTTAATTACGGCCGTTATCTATTAATACGGACGAGGTCAAATATGAAAGGTCAACGTCCGAATTGTCAAAGTCTGCAAATCATTTAGTTTTTATCTGCAGCATTGCACGGTTACGGGCGACCAAACGACTCTAGTTATACATAGTGCTGATCGAACGAGATCTGATAGAAGGTGATCCTGCAGTTTCTGACCTTCCCTCTATTATCGCCCACACGAGGTGGATTATATCTGTTTCCTATATGCTTAAGCGATAACTAAGGATGTCCAAAGCAACATGATAACCTGCTAAGTTGATTTGCTTGGGACCCTATTGTCGCCCACGTGCATTATCAATATACTTGAGCGATAATAGGGGTAAGGTCAGAATAAGCATGACATATAACCTGCTAAGTGGATTTGAACGGGACTCGCACCTGCTATGAAGGAGAAGACGAAGACGGCCGGAAGTACGAGGTCGGGGCGCCGCGTGGCGAACATCAGGTTGAGGAGGTTGGTCGTAAACAAGATGGCGGCTGATATGAGGGCCAGGACGGGGCACACGAGCGGGGAAGGCATGTCTTCCGGCACTGTAGACAAACATATATCGCAAGGGGAAAGTTACTAGGTTAAACATAATCATATTCATACATCAACACTCCAGGTTTGACGAAATGCTAAATCTGTCGTAATAAGTTGATGTTTGTGCCTAGAGCAAAATGAACAGTTCCATTCCCATATGTGATGACATCATATTTGTCGCCTCATATTGCTTCCCTACAAGTCCCTACTGCGTTAACTTGCTAGTACCCTATTAATTTATGAAAAGCTGAGTAAAAATACATGAAGAAGACGAAGAGCTTGCAAAGTGGCCTATTTGGCATGAACCATGGGCTGCGGGGAGCGGCATGATAAAAGTTGACAATTATAGCCTTACTTCTTAACACCTTACTTTCGTGTTTTCTGTCAGATCGACGCCTATATATTATAAAGTCCACTATTAACTATATTAAGCAATTAATTTAATAGAGTTGCATCAAATTAAGTCACTCTTGTACTCAATTCATGTTTTTCTTATGCATTACGTCAAACCTGGAATGCACAGACGTTTTAATTTAGGTCCGCAACGTGTAAGTAAACATATATATGATCGATGCAATAAACAACGAAACTTGTTGAAGCCACTTTTTGGGGCCAAACTGGTGCATCTCATGCGAGAAGGCGTGACTTCCTCGCGTACTACGTCATCACATTTCGTGCATCGCTGGCGTTTTTAGTTAGTTACGACGAAAAACGCAAACAAAGATTTGCTAACATTCATCCCGGTCAGCCGGGAGGGGGGGTGGGTGGGGTGGTCCCCATAGCGCCAACAAAGGCAATTCAGCCTATTCAATGGTCTATACCCTACGAGGGTAGGGGGGGATCCAGGAATGTTCCCGGTGGATGACTTGGGGGGGGGGGGAGCTTGTCTATAACTAACGACAGGCGGAGGATTTTAAAAAGGAGTGACCTACACACCACCAATCCCCAAGTCCCACCCCTTCCCGCCATCTCCCATCGCCGCATCATGGGGGACCTACGGAAGACATCATTGCAAATCATCTCCCCCCTTGACAGTGGCTCCCTCCAGTGTGTACTGGTTAAACTGTTTCACCATGCGACCGTGTAGGGCTGGATGCTGGGCTTATTCGCTAGGGGTCGCCGCGTACGGCCTACTTCCCCATCACCCGACAGAGGTAAGCTGGTACCGCCGCTCAAACTCATACACCTTGCTGAGCGAGCGAAGTTGGGACCGCGGAACCAGGCTACCGACAGAGGGCGTTCGGCTCTGTGAGGAAGGAGCGACCCCTACTGGGAGATTGCTTCCTCTTCCTTGACTTCTGATATGTACATGTAGGACCAGTCGCGTCACCATAAAGAGATACGTTTGATTTTGCTTTTTTCAGCCTCCCACCAGTCAGGTCACAATGTTCACATCTTCCTTAAATGAAGAAGTTTTATGTCAACACCAAACCTGAAAATGCCACGTTCGCGACATACAGAGATGTTCAATTCATTGGCATACACATAAACACCGATTATAATAGCGGTTATGAGTATACAAGCGCAGCGTGACCGCTTATCAGGCTAAAATTATGATGCGCGGGTGTGTGTTGGGGGGGGGGGGGGGGGGATTCGGTTAAACAAAGTCTTCGCAATTTTCTCTTTCAATGGATTTGCGATACCGCGGTCATAAAAAATACTCATACAGCAGTTTTTTCTCTCACCACTGAATTTCAGTCATTGTCAGTATCCGCTCTATAACAATGTCAATTCTTCAAGATATGAATATACTTTCATATTTATCCTGCGTTTAATTGACAAAAGCATCAACTGCATTATGACATAAAATGTCTCTGAAAGCTATCACTTTCTGTACACTATAGCATTGTCTTTATGCAACAAATGGTTTCCACTTTTTAAAATAGAGAAAAGATTGAAATTATTTATCACATGAAAATTGGTGTAAAAGCAGTTTCAAGTTCTACCAAAAATATGCCACCAGTAAAGATAAATGTTATTATTACAGATACAAAGTGCTACATGTGTTGCCATGCAACGAACGGGTTTTCGTTGTCTTCAATCTGACTTTTTACATCTGAACATACGGGTATGAAGTCTTGTGCAAATGTGACCTTTTGTGACCTAGCGTGTGACGTAGCAATGTGTATTTGGACAGTTAGACTTCCGCTTATGGCTAATTGGTAGAGCACGCGGGTAAAATTAGTAAATTAGGGCATTAGTAAAAGCCTAAATGTATATATAAGTTGCTAGGAGTAGGAGGTAAATGCTGAGAGATACTGTGGAATAAAATATTAACATATGCCGACGAGATTTAGTGCCAGGGCCTTTAATTGGCTATAAACAAGGGTACTATATCTTGGCTTTGTGTGTTAAAGCCATTGAAACAGCTTCTTCCCTTCAGCAGCTAAATTTAGCCGTACGAATGTAAGAATAATCTATGCCTTTCACAGCCACTCATTGCCTTATGCGGATAGAATCCACCATAAATTAATGCACAGAAAACAATGACGTGGTACGGATAGCTTCCTTCTTTCTATCAAAAGTGAAACAAGCTGATGTTAATGGGAGTCACCAGAGTGAGAATTGTTTACGTTATCCTTTTTTATATATATTACGTTTTCATTGTTTGCATTGGTTCTTGCTCAAATATATGATAAAAATCAATGTTAACATCAGGACAACGTTTTTACAACGCTTGTCGCAAACATTGATCTAATAAGCTTATTTTCTAGCGTAAATTCCCTCAAAATAAAACCTTTGCCATGTGTAGTGACTAATACAAATACGCATTTGTTTCCCACAGAAGGCACAATTTTAATACTAGACTGAATGGCTCACAACGTTATCTAAAAACGTTCGGGCAACGTACAAAAAACACCGTACATTTTCTCGTTGTCACCACGTTATCGCAACAGAAAATATAACGATGCGTCGACGCTGTCATGACGTTTACCTGTTTGCTGCGACCCCCCCCCCCCCCAACCCCTCTCACCCCCCTCCCGCCCCACCCCCATCACGGACTTACTTTGCTGTGAGCCATTGCCGGGAATAAGGTAGGTGAAGAGGCCGCTGTGCCGACCCAGATAATCAACGGACCAGTGTTCCGTTACCATGGTAGCGACGTGGACAAGGAGGGCCAGCAGGAGGGTGGCGGTGGCCAGCTGGAGGGTCAGGGACCGGAGTCTCCAGAAGTCTAGCAGCCCCCGGGTGACGGTGGGAGGTACGGGCTGGTAAACCGCGCTGGCAGAGCTCGACACCGGCATCTCGAAACGGCGGGCGTCAATTCATTCATTCATTCGCTGGAGGGCGCCTCGTTCCTTCATTCGCTAGAGGGCGCCTCGTTCCTTCATTCGAGAGTGCCTCGTTCCTTCATTCGAGAGTGCCTCGTTCCTTCATTCGCTAGAGGGCGCTCTGATCCTTCGTTTTTAATGGTTTAAACCCCTACCGGAGTTTTGCCGACGGTAGAGAGTGGCGGGGACGCTGCTGACGGCTTTGGTCATCTGCTGGGACTTCGGCCCATAATTTAAAAAAATTCTGCGAACTTGATCGTGATGTAATCAAGGACACAATCCTTTATGTAATTATAAATAGAACACATTAGCCGTGTAATTTAGATCACCATCATCCGAAACAAGGTTTCTTCACCATTACTCCATTTGATGTTGTGGACAACACTCGAGTTAAAGGAAAGCGATCGGTTTCATCACCCATATTGAATGGCATATTGTGTCTCGATCACCGCTACATTCGAGCAGTTTGTGATCGTGACGTCATATCTTGCTGTTTGGTGTGACGTCATCTGTTTCCGCGTCCTTGTCGTATAAACTGCCGCACATGTCGCCAGACGTGAGATCCGAGCCTGCAATAAGGAAGAAAAAAAATGACCATAAAGTTTTATGATGTTTTATGATTGTACGCATTACAAACACGCATCCAGCACAATAAAGAGGGTGCCTGGGTGAGTGTATGGGGGGGGGGGGGGGCGGGGGGGTTGCAGGCATAAAGGTTGAAGAGAAGCAATGACTGCGTGAAAAGATGACTCATAACAAAAACACCATTTATGGTTGTTTTAACGGTCTGACGAGATATAAAATTATTTAAATGAAGTTGGGCGGCCATTGGTTACGATGGCAACAAGAGCACTTTAAGTGCGGTCGGGCGTTTTATTCATAAATGAGCCTTTCCCTTTGTTATCAATGTGGATTTTTAATGCAATTAGACCAAGATCCGTGTGATCGTATGGGCGACATTTTGAGGAAAAGTGGACCATGTTGTAGTCTGACACTGCATTAGGAAATAACTGATTTGGGCGATAGCCTCGGATATACTGATGGGTGGTTATAAATGTAGAGGAATATGTGCGCATTGGGACAGAGAAGGGAGAGAACAGCTGATCCTATAGGAGGGCGGTTAGGGTGGGGAAGAGGGGAGAGGGTGGCCATTTATCACAGGAGGCACGATATTAAATTGTGGGTAGGGGGAGGATGGGGTGGGGGGTGGGGGAGGGCATGGGTGTCGCTAGAGATAGAGGCTGCCAGACGTCGTAAACGTGCCCGTATATAGAGGTCCCTGACCACAGAGGAGTAGGTTGGTTGGTTATTCAGGACGCTTTAACCACTCTTGGTCATATCGCGTCAATGGTAGAAGGAAGGGAGAGTGGAGCCATGTCTCCTGGGGTAACCCCCTACTCTTTACGAAGAAAGACATGGGATCTTTATCCTGCGACCACACAGATATGGCCACAGCAGGGCTCGAACCACCGATCCACGTGCCGTGAGGCTCTCAGGTGGCCAGAGCACTCAGTGCGAGCGCTCTAACCCACTGAGCTATCGGGGCGGCCCCCAGAGAAGTAGACAAAGTATGCTGCGTACAAGGGCTGGATTTTTGTGTCTGTTTCCAAGGAGGAAGTAAGTTAAAACTCAAAACAAACTGATGGTATTGATAGAGAAACCCGTTATGCCCGAGAGCAAATAAAATGGGCAGGCATAATATATGGTATTTAGAGTTATGGTAGGGAGTGAGTGGGTTCGGATGGGGGTGGAGTGAAGTGGAGTGGAGTGGGGGGAGGCGGAGTCAAGCGGGGGTGGGGTGGGGATGGAAGAAAGGTGGGGTGAAGTGGCGAGTGGGTGGGAATGGGAAGAGGTGGGGAGTGGGTGGGAATGGGAAGAGGTGGGGCAAATTGGGGACGGTGGAGAGCGAAGGTGGTGGGGTCATATGGCGGTGGGGTGGGGATCGAAGGAAGGTGGGGGGAAGTGGGGAGTGGGTGGGAATGGGAAGAGGTGGGGCAAATTAGGGACGGTGGAGAGGGAAAGTGGTGGGGTTGAGTGCGATTGGAGGAGATGGGTGTAGTGGGGATGGGGAGGTGGGGTGGGATGCGGATGGCAGGAGTTGGGGATGAAGTGGGGGTGAGGTGGGGATGGGGTGGAAATGGGAGGAGGTGGGCGTGAAGTGGGGATGGGGTGGAGATGGAAGGAAGGTGGGTAGAAGTGGGAATGGGGAGGTGGGGTGGGGTGGGGATGGAAGGAGGCGAAGGGAAGTGGGCATGGGTGAAGTAGGGATGGGGTGAGAGTGGGAGAAGGTGGGGTGAAGTGGGGATGGGGTGGAAATGGAAGAAAGAGGTGGAATGAAGTGAGGATGGGGTGGAAATGGAAGGAAGGTGTGGGGGTGAAGTGGGGATGGGGGATTGAGTAAATCATGTCCTGTCTGATTTCCTACCTCCTTGTGCCCCCGCCCCCCCCCCCCCCCCCCCCCCCAAAGAAACATACGAAAATAAGGGAATGTACTGGCCAGTCAGCCCCGCTTCATGCACCGAATATCCGTACATTATATACATCCATATATAACCCACCACGATTTTAATACCTTCAAAAACCATGCATAAAAAGCCAAAGTCAAATAGTTTACACATGCAATTACGTGTTGGCAATGTAGAGCCTATTGCCTTGCCGTTTAACTGAAGAAATGAACTGGTTTCGGGCCAAATGGTCGCATAGCTTTGGACTACAAGGCGATGTCAATGCACTAATGTGACATAAACAAAACTCCCCGTCAGCTTTCTACTCGAACCAAAGCCCAAAATGTTGCAATGCTGTTGCAGCGGCTGACATTTCTCGCTCGTCCCAAGTCTGCCTTTCGTCATGAGATGCATAGCGAATCGCACCTAAACAAATGGCAGGTCTTAAATCATTATTGACACTGAAAAGCTTCATAAAGGGCACTTAGTCTAATGCAGCACGTGTTAATGTATGCAGACGATCGAACTCTGTCCTAACGTACTGAGGCTTCACTGTATCTATGGATATCCATGCATGACGCTCGCCCGTGGCTGAAGCTATCTCTCCCTCTCTCTACATAATATATATATGTTGCGATTCTAAATAAGGGGGGGGGGGCTGTCTCAAAAAAAAAATTGCCACCGGAGGGGGGGGGGGTGGGTGAAAATGGCCGCGGGTGTCCACCAACTTTTTACAACCTGGGGAGGGGGGGGGGGAAACAACCCCCTCCTTTGGATCCGCCTCTGGGTTGCATCGACCTCTTCGTTGTATGTATATATGTCCGTTGTATTTTCTGTATCGATATGTATTTCGTTGGACAGCCTGACTTTTACAGTGTTGCTCAAGTTCCCAATTGGGGGGGGGGGGCCTTGTACCCCCCCCCCCCACCCCACACACACCTTCCGTAGATCCGTCTCCCTGAGCCATCCAGGTCGTATCTCTCTCTCTCTCTGTATCTGTATTAGGTCTGTACACCGTGTGTACGCGTGCGTGTTGTGAGTGCCCTTTACCGCCGACTGATCCCCGACGTACACGTCGATCGTCGCGTATCTATAGATGAGCTGAAGGTTAGATGTCACTGTCGCCTACAGACGCTGGCTGACACTATATGGTATCGCGGTGCTGAATGAATTAGAAACTACCTCATGAATGTAGGCCACAAAATGACGATATTTTATCGCATGATCAGACACATGAAACGTGTGTTGCATATGGTTGATCAGGTTGGTTGGTTGTATATTCGGGACGCTTTATCCACTTTTGGTCATATCGCGTCAATGAGAGAAGGAAGGGAGAGTGGAGCCATGTCCCCGGGGGTAACCCCCTACTCTTTCCGAAGAAGGCCATGGGATTTGCTTCTTGTGACCACACAGACATGGCCGCAGCGCAACCTTCTAAATTTTCCTTTACGTTAAATAGGGGGAGAGGGGTGACATTCACATCCTAAAACACCTCCCCCCACCGCCTCAATAACACACACACACTCTCGGAGTTTTGCTCGTGTATCATAAATATATTACAAGTATATTGCAATTTCAATAACATTGGTTGCCCGACGCTCTTGTCTGCAAACTATAATCGTTTTGCAACGCTTCGTTCGGTTGCGCGTGAACTTACGATAAGTATCTAAATTCGCATTTAAAAGATACGACTACAATCTCGTAACTCTTTGTGAGGTGATCCCCCGGCCCACGATTATTAACTATTAAGACGTGATGACAGGACTCATGAACTTCCCTTACAATATAATACAATCCTCTATACATCCAATAGAGACCGCCAAAGCCGGTGAGTAAATAGATTTAGATTATAAGCTCTAATATAAACTACCCTAGCTTAGGTGTTTTTTTGCTGCAAGTCCAAGCTCAATTTCCCCTGATTATTGGTGATAATAATTCAACTTCCTTGTCTAGAACGGTGGCATCCGCTTTGTACACATAGACACATTGTACACATTGTACACATAGACACATTGTACACATTGTACACATAGACACATTGTACACATTGTACACATAGACACATTGTACACAATAGCGGGGGGCAGTGTCTGGGGGGGGGGGTATGGCGGATACTGAGATGTGAGACGGAGTATGGGTGGAGGTTAGGTGAAGGTGGTGTCTGGGATGGACAGATAGTGGGATAGGGAAGGGGGATGGGGGGTGGGTCGAGGTTGTGGGGGATGGAGGGTGAGGAGTGGAGGTGGTGGGGGATGGGGGGTGAGAAGTAGAGGTGGTGGGGCATGGAGGGTGAGGAGTAGAGGTGGTGAGGGATGGGGGGTGAGGAGTAGAGGTGGTGGGGGATGGGGGGTGCGGAGTAGAGGTGGTGGGGGATGGGGGGTGAGGAGTAGAGGTGGTGGGCATGGAGGGTGAGGAGTAGAGGTGGTGGGCATGGAGGGTGAGGAGTAGAGGTGGTGGGGCATGGAGGGTGAGGAGTAGAGGTGGTGGGGGATGGGGGTGAGGAGTAGAGGTGGTGGGGGATGGAGGGTGAGGAGTAGAGGTGATGGGGGATGGAGGGTGAGGAGTAGAGGTGGTGGGGGATGGAGGGTGAGGAGTAGAGGTGGTGGGGGATGGGGGGTGAGGAGTAGAGGTGGTGGGGGATGGGGGGTGAGGAGTAGAGGTGGTGGGGGATGGAGGGTGAGGAGTAGAGGTGGTGGGGGATGGGGGGTGAGGAGTAGAGGTGGTGGGGCATGGAGGGTGAGGAGTAGAGGTGGTGGGTGATGGAGGGTGAGGAGTAGAGGTGGTGGGGGATGGGGGGGTGAGGAGTAGAGGTGGTGGGTGATGGAGGGTGAGGAGTAGAGGTGGTGGGTGATGGAAGTGGTTTAGGACGGGAGAATGAGGGGAATGGGGTGGGGTGGGGTGGGGTGGAGGGGTCTTTCGTTATCCGAATCCTGGCCGAGACCGGATGTGTCACGTGATCCCGGCGACACGCGAGTCCCGGAACAATCTGGATTGTTCCTGGTGTGGTGGGGATCGCGGTATCACGTGACAGAGATGTGTCGCCACCTTTCCCACCACCCCACCTCCCATCTCATCACCCCACAACCCTACCATTCCACTCAAATCCCCCCTTCCCTACCAGCTACCAAATGCAATTAATCCTCTTCTTTCCAGAACTCGGATGTACGAAGCCTTACCCCCACAATACCCCCCCCCCCCCAACGCCAGAGCCCTTACACCCCTGGTCCGCATCTACTTGCAATAAGCCCCACTCACCCCTCTAGGGTCCCCCATGCGGTGGCAGTGCCTCATCGAACAAACGATTTGGGTTGTGCCTGCTCACAAATTAAGTCCCCCCCCCCCCCGCTTTCGCCCCCATCCCGCCCACCCCTTCCCCCACTCTTCCCCACTCCACCCACCCACCCATCCGTCCATCCGTCTCATAGCTGTCTCTACAGTCTAAGAATGTCTGTCAGCATCAGCGTTTCAGTGTGGCTCACGTATTACTCTGGATGTCATAATTGACAGAAAGTTAACATGGCTGGTGCACTGAAGGTGTCCACATGTGTCTTTAACCTAATAGTGAGACTGACACTCAAGGACTTAGAAACGGTATGTCACTATCCTTCTAATAAAGAACTTGTTTCCCTATTTACTTCCAAATGACTCACACAGAGATATCATATGCAATTAATCAAAACCCTTACCTTGTATGGGTTTTGATGTCAAAGCTAGTATTACTCATGCCTAGCATTTATTACCAGGATCGACGTCAAAGATAAACCATCCTCCTACCACACCCTGAACCACCGTTCTCAACCCTCGAGGCTCCCCCCCCCCCCACACGCCAAACCTCTCACGTTTAACTCCCCCACCCCCTCCCCTTGTTTGTCCCTATCCCCACAGTTGCTATATTATGTCCTCTTTCCTTCTGCTCACGTGGTGCTCAACGACTACCCCCCCCCCCCCACACACCTCCCACCCCCTCACCCCCTCACCCCCTGCACCCCTCTCACCCCCGGGCCCTCACGAGGACGCTATCAGTGAATCCTGCATCCTTATCCGCTTATTGCACGTGGCGACATTTGATCCGGTTCAGTTCGGGTCAGGCTGGGGGAGGGTGGGGGGGGGGGGGGGGGGGAGGGGGCGGAGGGTACCATCGTAGATTGCGGAGTGGAGTGGGGGTCGGGTGAGGACTGCGGGATGAGAGTGAGGGTGAGGGTGAGAATGAGGGTGAAGGTGAAAATGAGGGTGAGGGTGAGGGTGGGTAATGATTGAATGGGATGATGAGGGTGACGTGAGATTGTGCGGTGAGGGTGACGGTGAGGGCGAGGGCGAGGGTGAGGGTGAGGGTGGGGATGATGGTGAGGGTGACGGTGCGGTGGGTAAGGATTGAATGGGATGATGAGGGTGACGTTAGATTTTGCGGTGACCGTGACGGTGAGGGTACGGGTGAGCCTGAGGGTGAGGTGGGCAAGGACTGGGGGTGAGGGTCAGGGTGACGCCGGTTGGGAATTGTGGGGTGAGGGTGCGATGGGTGGGGATTGCAAGTAGCAAACATTGCAGGTATCATGTTCATATCCGGTCATCCGCAATGGCTTTCGCTCCCCTCCCCATGCCAACCCCATGCTCCCCTCCCACTGCCACGTTCCTCATAAACTGAGTGTAGAATCCGTTCCATCTCATCCCATCCATCTCCCGGCAGAGGGCGCTAGTATAGTGATGCGAGGAGAGTGCCCGGGCCCGTTCCATCAATCCTCATTTCACAACCCAAATGACGGAACAAGATACTGACATTACTATGAATATCTGTGCAAATACATGTGTGATTCGAACCTGCCACCGAACCCAGATAATCCCAGGACGATGTCAGGCGTAGGCCTACGCCCCTCTCCATGCGGGCCCCGCCTTTTCTGACCCCGTGTTGTCCTGACCACATGATTCATATGCCCGCCTCTCCCCATCCCTATCGCACCGAGCGCTCCTGGCCTGTCTTCTGGCTCGGCCCCGCCCCGCGTCCGCCCCGCTCGGCCGCGCCCCGCCCCACCCCGCCTTGCTTCCCCACTGCGCGACGTCTCCTTGCGTCACTCCTTCTCGCGGCTTCAATTCGTTTCTCCACACCTCCCGCTACCCCATACCACCCTCCCACTGCCTCTCATCCTCCGTCTCCACCCCTGCGCCCCCTCCTCTCTCCACCTACCCCCCCCCCTCTTCTTCAGTACCCACTCACTAAAACGTCGGTTGTTCACGGACCCAAAAGCGACTCGGATACCGTGTGACCAATGTAATATTAATAAACGGCGGGTAACAGATACATGCCGAGATCTATACAGGAATCCCTGTATAGCCAGCACCACGTGACACAGATCAGTCAGTGGTATAATCATCCTATTCCGCCATCATTGATATGTACGACAGCGCTAAAACAGTTGGGGGGGGGGGGCAACGGTGGCTGAAGTACCAGTCAATGCATACCAAATAAGGATCTCCAGTGTTACTATAAGACCCAGTCCATATAGGACACCAGGCAATGCAGCCTTGTTGCAAAATGTCAGTCAGTGCAGCTTTAGAACAGGATACCAGTCAATGCAGCCTTGTTGCAAAATGTCAGTCAGTGCAGCTTTAGAACAGGATACCAGTCCGTGCAGCCTTGTTGCAAAATGTCAGTCAGTGCAGCTTTAGAACAGGATACCAGTCCATGCAGCCTTGGTACAAAATGTCAGCCGTGCAGCTTTAGAACAGGATACCAGTCCGTGCAGCCGTGGTAAAAAAGGTCAGTCATACCAAATAAGGATCTCCAGTGTTACTATAAGACCAGTCCATATAGGACACCAGGCAATGCAGCCTTGTTGCAAAATGTCAGTCAGTGCAGCTTTAGAACAGGATACCAGTCCATGCAGCCTTGTTGCAAAGTGTCAGTCAGTGCAGCTTTAGAACAGGATACCAGTCCATGCAGCCTTGGTGCAAAATGTCAGTCAGTGCAGCTTTAGAGCAGGATACCAGTCTATGCAGATTTGGTACAAAATGTCAGTCAGTGCAGCTTTAGAACAGGATACCAGTCCGTGCAGCCGTGGTAAAAATGTCAGTCAGTGCAGCTATAGAACAGGATACCAGTCCGTGCAGCCGTGGTAAAAATGTCAGTCAGTGCAGCTATAGAACAGGATACCAGTCTATACAGCCTTGGTACAAAATGTCAGTCAGTGCAGCTATAGAACAGGGATACCAGTAAAGTAAACAACTGTTTCTCTTTTATCAGCAAAAAACAACTTTTTGCCGCCATTTCAACGAAAACATGAATAAAATAAAAAAAACTAGCCCCCCCCCCTCCCCCCACCCTCCCTCCCGGGTGGTAATCAAATAGTTCGTCCTTATTGTATGACTAACGGTCAGCGCAATGACAAGCAAGAGAATTACT
The DNA here is from genome assembly GCA_964019135.1 of Arenicola marina. Classification (NCBI taxonomy): domain Eukaryota; kingdom Metazoa; phylum Annelida; class Polychaeta; family Arenicolidae; genus Arenicola; species Arenicola marina. The sequence continues at coordinate 27,017,142 of OZ025254.1, read as the reverse complement.
TGCACTGCGCGGTCCATTGCGCTACAGTAAATTTAAAGGGCTTTCGTTCCGTTTTTACAAATTCCATCGCCATGAATATAGTGTGTCTTTCAATGGCTGAACCATTGTACTGAACCATTCGCGTGCTCGCATGATGAGACCAGTGACAATACATGAATAGCTACGACCGTGAGGAATGGCAAATTGCGGTCTCGTACAAAAGAATATATATATATATATTACGGAAAGCTCATGTCAGATTATGATACTTTTTGGTACATTAACTGTGTCCCAAAAAGTGCCACAAAAACATGTCATTATTAAAAGTAACATGTGTGCTTTCTTTTTAAATATGGTAGTGGGAACAATTTAGGCGATTCATGTATTGATCCTATTTTTCTCATAACATCCACATGACAACGTAAATGCATAATATGTTCTTATAAATGTGTATTAGTTCATTTGATCAAAGATAGCCTAACCAAGAGAAAATTGTGTGTTATTCTGATTATCTAAATGGTCAAAATCCTTCACCTGCAGAAATGTTTTGGTAAACAAGGATTTATCATTAAATAATTATCGAAAATTATTTAGCATAAATAAGAATATTATTTATTAAAAAATAACATGAATGAGAAATTTATATGGCAAATTCAATCACATTTTTAAACTTAACAATGTTTTGGTAAACAAGGATTTATAAATAAATAATTATCGAAAATTATTTAGCATAAATAAGAATATTATTTATTAAAAAATAACATGAATGAGAAAATTATATGGCAAATTCAATCACATCCTTTAACTTAACAATGATTGATATTACCGGAAGTACTGGTTAAAATCCCACGCGCCGCTGAAGCGTTGTCAGAATTCAGAACGTCATTTTCGCGCTAATTTTTTTAATGAGACGCGCTAATTTTTTACGAAACACTAAAAAATAGAAGCGAACGGCTTCTGGTCACAAACAATGGGACGGCGGTCCATCATCAAGACCGGATACGTCATGCACAGCCTCGTTTAGTATCGATTTTTAATGTAATTGGGGCAATGTAAATAATTACATTTCATTTCACAAGTGAAGATAATCCCAGTGTGAGTGTTGATCAGACATAACGGCGTCATTAAGCTCCATTGGGCATTCCATGAGACTGGGAGTATGAGCGGGGGGGGGGGGGGGAGGGGGGGTGAGGGATGGAGGGTAGTGCTGATGATGTCTCCCTCCCTCCGTTCCTCTCTGCCTGCCTTCCAAGCTCGCTAATGAAGTCACACAAATGTAACGCTGGGGCGTGATTGATTACGGTAATATTATAGGTTTCTAGAGGGGCATTCAGGGCGCCCCCATGCACCCCAACCGCGACATATATAAGTGGATTTTTAAATAGTTATGGTGATTTACTCTCCCCTCTCTACCCCTAAATCTCCACACCCTCATTCCGTGAAACTTGTGCGCCCATAAAACAAATCCCACTTGGCTGATGAATTATTTTACTGCAATAGAATAAGAATAATTAATACATTTTACGTTTTCAGTTTTTAAGAACAAATAAAAATATAAAAATATAAATATATATATATGTTGCGACAGCTTTCCATAAAACCGGAGCCCTGACACGGCCCCTGTCGAACCCAAACATGTATACACCTGTGGCGTACGGCGCGTGCAGAGCATATACATACGCTTGTTCTCGCTAGGCGGCGCGTCATTA